>CAJFCO010000118.1:1051147-1065511 GCA_904066015.1 Synergus gifuensis
ATATATTATATATAACTGTTTTTAAAAAACGTAAACAACTATGACATTTACCTTTTAAGGTTATGTTTACATTCTCACCATTTACGCCATTTACTTTACATTTCTTTCACATCTATGTGTATGTACTTGACTCTTGAATAGACTCAGTCATATGCACTTGCGTGGTAAAGAAAAGCTCATTTGACTGATTTGACAGCCCACAAAATCATGAATAATACAATCATTTGATACAAATGATACAAATGATACAATCGCCGAATCGCCCCCACTTTTTTATGTAAGTTGCACATATGAATATGTAAATATATACATATGTTCATATATACATACATGAGCATAGCTGCCAATGTCGAAAATAAATGCACATGTCGGATAGACAGGGATGGGTAAGTAAAATACTCTAGGTAATTTACATAGTTTTTTACGGTAAATTACTAGGTATTTTACGTCAGTATGCAGTTTATCACATGATGTAAATTACCTCAACAAAACCAAACTTTTGAAACAGACCGTGACGTCATAGCCTGTCGGTAAAATCACTTGCCAACAGAGCATTATTCTTCGCAGGTAATCAAACTTTGCTGAGATGAACAATTTTAAGAAAAATACTCATAAATATATTAATTACATCTATTATTTATATAAAATGTTGTTTATTTATTCTAGTAACAAAAAAACATGTATAAAATCGATTAAACGTAATAAAGAGAGGTTATTTGTCGTTCTACAGGTCCGCCATTTTGGTCATCTAATTAACTAGGTATTTTACCTGTTTTTTTATGTAATATACCTCACTTAGGTAATTTACGTAAAAAATCTCGAGTGACGCGTCACTGCACAACCCTGCGGATAGAGTTCTTAGTAATATTACCGAGGTAATATTCCCGTCCTCGGTAACGTTACCAAGAAGGTAACGTTAAAATAAAGTACCTTACAATTTTCGAGAATTTATGAGAATTTATTTTTTTTTATTTTTGTCATTTTTTATTTTTCATTTCTAGGGGGGAAAAATTCTCCTCTTGGTGCCTTCCCCTAGCTACGATCATGGATTATCGACGGCCCTGAGACTGCTCACTGACTTTCCGTTGGAGATATTGTGCCGTTGGCTGAAATTTGAATTGCGCGCTAAATTTTTACCAATGGCAGCACACATTGGCAATCGGCTAGAGAAATACTGCCATTGGTCAAAATTTGGCGCGCGATTCAAATTTCAGCCAACGGCAGAATTTCTCCAAGAGAAAGTCAGTGAGCAGTCTCAGGGCCGTCAATAATCCATGACCGTAGCCAGGGGGGGCACCAAGGGGGATTGTTCCCCCTCTAAATGAAAAATAAAAAATATTTCTGTAGTAAGTACACTGTAAAAAATATTATCGTAATTTTACCACAATGAATGATGTGACCAATACATAATGTTAAAAAATGTTAATTCTCATAAATTCTCGTTAATTCTCTTAAATTACGTAAGTTATGGTAACGTTCTTTGTTACCGTACCCAATTTTAAATTACCGAGAATTAAGTTGAATCTTGAAAGAGTGGTAAATTTAAATTTAATGCATTTTGCAAGATGAAAATCATTTTTGTCAATCTAAGATATTTAGTAACTAAGAAAGCATCAGATACTAGGCTATTATGAAAATCAATTTTTTATTTAAAATTACTGCAGTAAAAAGTCAGCATTAAATTAAAAAATTACATTAAGAAGTATAAACAATATCATTTTTGAAAACATAAATTTTCTCTCACAGCTCTTGCAATACAATTTATGGACTGCAACTTAACAAATAATTATTAAAATAGAATGGAAAAAAAATGCAGAACTGATATACAAACTTACATAATTACATCATATTTATTCTCTAGTTGTTTGGGTCACTTTCTTTTTTGGTTGAAGGTACAATTTCGCTAACCCAATCCAAGTATTGCCTGTTGCCGTTTTGAATCTAAAATTACAAGTATTTGCAATTTTTAAAGAAGGAAATTAATCATTTAAATTTAAATAATAATTATATCTGTATGTATATACTTACAGGTAGAGATATGACTTCGCATACTTCATAGGGATGATTTTCTCTAAAAATAAAAATCAAGGAAACAAGTTTTTAATAGTTTTCAATAAAAATATGTTTTATTTAGAAACAATTGCAACTTACGTAACATATTTGGTCAGAGCATCCACAGTTTCCGTTCTTGTTTTTATCATCTGAAATAAAAAGTAAGACAAAGTATATAAAGGTGAGCATTGATATAAAACAAACCGTTATTCTACTGCGCTTTTAAAATAATATTAAGAACATTTCGTAAGTTATACCAGCAACAGCTCATTATCTTCATTAATCTCGTTCTTCCATTCATATACAGATGTTATTTGCGGTATTATGTTGACACAGGCCGCTAGCTTATTTTTTACTATTCCACTAAAAAGAAGGTATTCTTTTTAAATTTTTAAATCAATAAATAACAAATAATAAATATACATTGGAATTTACTTACTGAGCCAGTTTTTTGGCTACTTCATCTGTTGGTACAGTTACATAAGCCACAGAATGCATTCCCGTTATATTTCCCTGACTCATAACTTTTAAACTTTGGGAAGCAAAACCTCTAATGAAACATAAAATCATCAATACTTTCAGAAAAGTACTGAACACCATTTGTTGTCATTTGCTGTCCCTGTCCAAATACCTTATCATACCTTATTGGGAAGCAAATACACACACATTATTACATTCTTGCGTACGTACTTCAGTGCTCTCAAAAGTTGGCTCCCTACGCACGCAGCACACATTGACTTCCTGCTGGAGAAATGTTGCCATTGGTCAAAATTTGGCGCGCGATTCAAAATCGAATTGATTTAATTCGATTTTGAATCGCGCGCCAGATTACAGCCATTGGCAGAATTTCTTCAGTGGAAGCCAACACGCGTTGCGCGCGCAGGGAGCCAACTTTGAGAGCACTGACATACTTTGGTGGGTATTTTCAGGTATTTTTAGGCTAGGACAAAGATATATAGATGCGACTCTCAAGAAACAATATGATGACACGCCGAGAGAGCAGTGCCAAAGATATCTTTGGCAGTGCTCTCAAACGGGGCAACCTGCGCGCGCAGAACGCGTTGGCTGGAGAAATTCTGCTGGAGAAATTCTGCAGCTGGCTGTAATCTGGCGCGCGATTCAAAATCGAATTAAATTTATTCGATTTTGAATTGCGCGCGTAAAAAGTTGACCAACGGGAGAATGCACGTTTTGAGGAATGCACGTGGTAGATCTGGAGGATCTGGATGTCATAACAAAATTGTGTTTACATTAATATGGAAAACGTTGTTCATTTGTGGAATATAGTCAAATTTTTATCAAAATTTGATAACAAAGAGGCCAATGAACTACGCAATTATTACGTGTAAGATAATATATTAAATTATACATTTATGTAAAACGAATTAATAACTTTATATTTGTTTGAGGTTAGCATTACGCGTTATGAATTCATGAATTTCAAACAAAATTTGACGTTAATACATTAACGTGAATAGAGATTATGTATAAAGAATTATGTCACCGAATGCATTAAGTATGCAAAAGCTAACTAATAATTGAAATAAACCCCAATTAATCTTGTAAAATCGTAACGTGTAAACATTTCCGGCTAACAGTAGATTTTGTAAAATTTTCTATAAATTCCAGACAATGTTGCCGACAGCAGGAGAAAAGAGTAGAGCTACCAAAACAATGTTTCGGGCCCTCAAACATGTGTTCTCACTGTGGATCATTGTGGACTAAGGTAGAACACAGAAATCGTCTGAATCCAGGTAAAACTTGTTCAAATTCAATAAAAAAGATCATTCGTGCAGCGGAAAATAATAGCCGACTATCGAGGTGCCGTTTAACTCTTATGCGTAAATGTTTACGCAACGAAATGAACAAAATGGTTATTAAGTGCTTAGCGTGTTTGCAAAATACGGAGATTACTTGCAACAAGCCAAAAAGACAGAAAATAAAGAAACAAACAACCTTAAATGAATCTGATGTTTTAAGGTCAAAGAAAAAGAAAAAGAGGCGTATAAAGGATAAAACGGCAGGGTTGAATATATCCTTATCAGATTCATACGTTGCACCTTCATCAGAAATAGCGAGTTCGGGAATTCTCAAGAATTCTAGTCCTCTTCCATGTAAAGAAAAAAGGGAAGTGAGCAAACAGTTGACTCCACTCCAGAAACTTAAAACAATGAACAAGGACAAGCTCAACAGTATATTAAGGGACGATAAGGCGAAGAAGAGAAACAGTTTAAACAACTTTTTGAAAGAACTTTATTAAATTCAAAAGTCTTGAATTTAAAGTGAAACACAGTTTTTTATTTTATATTAAATTTTTAATTTTAGACACCGTGTGTCTTCTAGATTCTTAATACATATTTAAATCATTCTTCTTATCACTCGAATTTTTCTAATTGTAAATCTTTATAGTAACATGACATTGTTTTTAAAAAAATGTTAACAAACAGGAAAGAAAAGGATACAAAAGAAAGGAATGCACTTTTCAAGAGTATCAGATCTTTCATAACTTATACACTTTGTGAATCCACGTATACTTCGTTCAAACTATATATCTATCTTCATTAATTCAAGCAATTTCGTTCGCTAAGATGTTCTTCAGTAACTTAAAGCTTTTATTTATTATCGACGTTTGACAGAATGAACAATAAATAAGATGTGTACACTAGAAACTCGCACAAGTCTATTCTATTACTTTAACAATTTCGTCTTTCTCATCGCTATTCCAAAGGGATTTCCTTTTGCACTGCCTGAAAAGAAATCCATTTTTTTATTAGGAATTTAATATCTCAATTCAGGATAATTTCAAAAACGTTTTTAATTAATTAAAAAAAAAAAAAAAGGTTAGTTGGGAAGAGTCAAACGGATCGGATGTTAGTCACCTGAATGCAGGCCATGAGGTAATCCTGTTCGGACATTTCCTGGTCCTTGGCAGGTGGGACTTTTCCCCGGCGGCGCAACTCTTGCTTAGCGTCGTTCAAGTCAAAGATAGCCACGGGATCCAGCTTGCTCTTGAGCACCAAACCCGCCAGGTACTCAATGTAGTGCTGCCTGCGGGGAAAAGTACCCATTTTAATCACGCATTTATCGCGTTTTAATTACCTCCATTAAGTCCCTTCTATAGTCTGCCAAATCACGTCCATACCAATTCGCAGGTAGTTTTTTACCGGCCCGAAGAATACAAGTCTCAAAATCGTCTATGGTGAACAACGGTAGAGGATCCAAGTGCTTTAAACGAACTTGCCGAACTAAATATTCGATGTAATGAATCCTGAATTTGAGAAACTTATTTATAACACCAATTTGGTTTAGAATTGACATCTGCTAATTGAAAAAAAAAAGTCACTTTTATTGATACAGTGCAGGAACTGAAAGTATACCGACTTGTCCGAATATATGATTTTTTAATCGTTTTGAAATAACTAAATTGAAATTTACGAGTGTTGGATCCAAGTTTAAACCTCAAAATTCGATTTCTTCTTTTTACTTAATAAATATCACAATGAGTTATTTTTCTGCTCTATAGCACTAATATTTTTGGAAACAGAAGTTTGCCTGCAGAGCTAAAAAGTGTTTAATTTTAATACACAGAATTCTATTTAAAACATAAATACCGCTACAGAGCGAAAAATGTCTAATTATAATATTTCTTGAATAAAATGAAGAAATCCAAATTGTTAATTTATATTTTCTCTACCTGCATAAACCTGCATGACCCTCTATGACGTCCGAGTTACAAATAGCATCAACTACACCGGTCGGCGTTTCCTTTTGCAGTTGCACTTTGCATTTATGATCACCAACTGGTCCATCGATATCATATTCAACGTTATTTTCTTTTAATAGTTGCTGGAGTTGCGCTGGCTCCTTATCTCGTAGGTAGAATAAACAATTTCGAGGATGATGAGCGTGAAGTCCTAGCTTTGCACAATAGGCACTGACTCCACATTTTGCTCCCATTACAAAAGCGTTTCCACAGCCACAACAAAACTCATATTTGCATTGGCTACAAGTAAAATGCATGCATCCTGAAATTAATTAATTTAAATTATTCAAGACCTTCGCAGAGTCGAACCAAAGTAAATCCTAAACTGCTTACCTCCGCGTGACAAAGAATATTTAAATTTGCATTTCGGACAATCTATCCCGTTGTCTGCTAAATGTTTGGCAAGTCCAACTGCCTGATTATCTGGATCATTTTCATCCTTCCACGCGGCGAATTGTTCACAACTAATTCCTTCGTGCTGCTTCTCCCACTGAAAATAGAAATAGATTTTAACTGACTGCAATTACTATTTGAAGACAAATATTTAAAAAAAAGGACTCACAGGTCTTCGGCAAAATGCACAAGTGACAGATCGACAATCCGGGCAAATCAGTCGCTTTTGATTTGGATTTGCGTAAAATCCACTTGAACACTGGAAATTTATTAATACGATATAATTCTCTCTTACCGAATTTTTTTCCAGACAATGTGAAAATATTTTACCTGAACACACCACTTGAAGTTCGGATCTTTCATCAGTGTTCTATCCCGAAGCTTCCGCTGAAAGAGTTCGTGAATTGGTGGATCCAAAAGCGATTTAAGTTGGATGTCCAAAATGCTGAAGTATTCCAAGACTTCATCTTCAGTCGCATCAGTCAAGTCTGGCTCCTTGCAAAATGGGCACACAGCATCCATTATACTGCGATCACTAATTTGTATTGTAAAGTAGTTCTTCGCACAATCATTGCAACAGCGATGTGTACATTTCAGCATCGAATTCATCTGGTTTTAAAAAATAGAATAAGTTTAATTGAATGATTTTAACATATCTAGAGTAACTTTCGGGCTATTATATATGTATAATTAGAAAGATATTTTTTACCTGGCTCATCGCAAAACGACTAGTACAGAGTTCACATTCTTGTTGTAAAAAAGCTAAAGCGGATTCTATGCTGGAACATTCTTTCGCTGCGTGAAGTGCTTCTGCATTTCCAAATTTAAGGGCCAATAAACTCGCAGCTACTTCGGCTTCATCGTAAGTCGATGCTTGGCCTTCGGCTAATAGCCTTCGTGCGACTCTCTGTAAAAGAGAATTTTAAATTTATGAAATAATTAGAGCACAACATTTTTTTGCTGTTTCAGTCATTTGAATAGGTATTTAAAGGTTTAAAAATTTTACGATTTTTTTTTTGTAAGAGATGAAGTATTTTTTTTTAATAATTTTAATTTCACTGCTTAAACGTTTTATTTAAATATCTTTGCAGATGGAACGATTTTTGTAAAGGTCATTTTGTTTCATGCAAATTTAAATGATTCGGGATAACACACCAACGTCTATAAACGAGCTTTAAAAAACAAATATTTTAGGAATTTTAGACTCGATTTTAAAAGTTAATTTTTATTATTTTATTTTATTTGTAATCTCACTTTCTAGGATTTATTATTTCTGGTACTGCGATTGCTATTTGAGATAATTAAAAAATTGTTAAGAACAAAGTATTTCGGCTTAAGGGTGTTGAATCCAAGTTCGAACCTCAAATTCATTTTCTTCATTTTACTCAACAAATATTAGAATTAAATATTTAATGATAATATTTGATAAGTAAAATATAAAATTTAAATTTGGATGTTAGAAATTGGACCCCTTAATTAAATTTTTTTAAAATAATGTCTAATTTTACTTACATAATACAAAACTTCTAATAATTTTTTTTTTAAAGGTACACTGGAACACACTTAAAGGCTAAAGGATAATGAGTAGTTATAAGCTCATTTGTTAGTGTATTAAAGAACAAGAATGCCTACCATTTTTGTCTGCAGCTGGAATAAAGAAAACAATATGTTTGATTATGTAAACTTAATCCTAGGATTAGCAGACACAAAGGGAAGAATTCAACCGATAAAAGATCGATTTTTTATCTAGCTCTTTGTAGACATTGGTCTGTCAAAATTGGAATTTTGACAATTGGCAGACACTTGCTGGCACTCATCTACTGACCTCTCTCTCATTTACGAGAGACTCCTTGCTGTTATCCTTCCTCGGCTTGGATTCCTTGACAGGATTTTTTTTTCTCCTCGTGATCCTTGGGCTCTTGCCCTCAAATTGTTGAACGAAACTTGCAACCATGGAATACCTCTTAGGTTTCTCTTTTTTTTCATTTTGATCAACTATCAAGATTCTATTGTCACCTCTCTCTTTTACAGGTGCATTTTTCTTTACAACTGCTATTATCGGGTTTGGAATATCTTCACTTTCCCGCTCTACATTTTCCATTAAATATAATTTAGCTGTTATAACAGTAGAAATTTCTACACTTTCTTCCAGGGGGGGATCATATTCCATTAGCGTTTCAGATTGTGTCTCACTCGAAACGGAAGTTTCCATTACACTTCCGTTTCGACCACTCTTTCCTGATTTTGTAGAAATTGAATCAGATGTCTTCTCTTCAGATTTCTCATTATCAGACTTGTCTTCAGATTCATACTCTGATATTTCAGCTTTTATCTTATTTAAGGTTTTTTCCAGCAAGTAATCAGCATTTGCTAATATATCGAGAGAGTCGTGAGACTCGTTTGAGCCTAGTGAATCATTACTTGATTCTTCCTGAGATTCTCTTGGAGATTCTTCTTCAGACTCTTCCTCAGACTCTGCCTTAGAATCTTCGACTGATTCTTCCTGAGACTCTTCCTCATATTCTTCTTCAGATTCTTCTTCAGATTCTTCTTCAGATTGATTCTTGACATTTTCTGAATCCTTTTCTGTCATATTTTGTGTCTTTTGAGATTCATTTTTCGATTGCATATCAACAGGTTCTTCAGATTCCTTCTGACCATTTTCTGACTCTTTTTTTGAATTTTTTTCCGGCGTTTTCGACTTCATACTAATAGACTCTTCAGATATGGATTCGTATTCAGAATCAGAATTCGATTCAGCTTGTGGTGAGTTTTGTAAATTATTTTTTAATTCATTGTCCCCTTGTTTGGTTGTCTCCGTATCAATTACTTTTTGTTGCAGATCCTCTTTTTTCTCAATGATAGAAACATTCGTAATTGATTCTGTCAATGCGGTCTGTTTCGAAACGAGTATTTGAGGTCCTACTTTTTTAGGTGAGAGAATTTGAGGAAAAATTGTGGAAGGTTTTGAAATTTTAGGATCGATTTGTCTCTGAATTTCGACGGAAACAGTTTGAGCAGGGATTCGTTTACTTCCCTTCATAATTGGAATTTTTGATGGGATAATATTTTTTGAATTCAGTAGCAACTCATCTTTCTGGGTCTTCAGAATCTCGCTATCTTTGGATTTGTTTAAAATCTCCTTTTCTTGAATATTTTTACTTTTTATTGCTTCTGCTATCGGTATCTTCGAAATTTTTTCTCCCAATTTTTGTTCACCTTGACTTAGTAGAGGTAATTTGTTTAAACTCCGTGGTGCTAGCGTTTTTACAATTCCGTACTTTTTAGGTGAGACTGTCTTCTTCAGCCACTTAACAGGAGATCTTCTTCCAATCACTTTCTTTATTGGTGACTTTGATCTGCCTTTGTTTATCCTTGAATTTGTGATGACAGGATAAAAACTGGGTGACTTCAAAATTTTCTCCGGTTTCTTCTGCTGATGTGTTTGCAATATTTTACGAGGCTTATTGATTTTATTTTGTTTTACGATAGAAGTTTCTTTAATAGCATTTTGTGGAATTGCAGAGTCGTTAACTGTTGTTGTCGGGGATTCAGAAACTTTGATTAAAAAAGTATCAGTCTTCTCTGACGACGTACTGGAAACAGTTAAGTTCTGTACAAGTTGATCTGATGTATTTCGAGCCTTTTTTACATTCTTATTTAAATTAATTTGTAAGGGTAGATCAGATTTAACCACTAGAGAATTTAATTCATCTACTGAAGGAGTAAATATCGTCGGTTCTTGGATTTCGGGACTCTTTTCGTTTACAGTATTTTGCAGCAAATTTAATTCAACTTCTGAGCTTGTGTTTTGCTTTTTGTTTTCTAAAATAGAAGCTCCCTCAATTTCGTTTACCTCATTTGCTTTATGACAATTAGTGATATTAATTGAGAAAGAGGAACTAAAATTCTCTTCCGTTTCGGAAGTAGGAGTTGTTACAACTGGTGTTGATTTATTTTTACCTGAAAAGTAGGAAAGCACTGTAAAAAGAGAACTTCTCCTTTTGGGCTTGCAAGAATCAGATTGATCATTTGATGAGTGAGAGATGATTTTCTTTGATTCGTCTGATTTTTTGGGAAAAATAACAGATTCTGTAGTTGAGGCGGATGATAATGTAACATTAATTCCATTAGCTGGCAAATCTTTGGAAGTTAGAATGGATATCTGAGTATGATCATTAGTTTTTTCAGACTCAAAATCTATTTTCTGATTGTCAAATTGATCGGACAAATTTTCTTTTGTGGTAGTTATATTTTCCATTTCAGCAGTTTGAGTAACTTTTAAATTCTCTTTTTGATCACCCTGGTCAGATTCAGGAATTTGATTCACTCGCAAAGTAGCAGTATGAGATTCAGTGAGAGCTTTTCGTTCTCTTGGATCATTTTCTGGGATAAGCAACAAGCTATCTTGACTACCTTTTTCTACTGCAACAAATTCAAAACTTGTACGTACCAGATTTTCAAGATTCAGATCAGATTCTGACAGTTTCTGTATCACCAACGGAAGTTTGGACTGATTAGTATCACTATTGTTAATTTGATCATCAACCTCAGGAATTATGTCATCAATTTGTTTTACATCTTCGTCAGTTTTTGGGATTTGGAACTGAACAACTGATTCTACATTATTTACAGGCTCTAGTTTTTCAGCGCTAGTGGTTTTTTCGTTAATAGTTTTTTTAACTTCATTGGAATTGGAATTTCGGTTCTGAAGCGTTGATTCCTGGACATTTAACTCTTTATAGGTTTTTAAAGAGTCGTTTTCAAGTTTATTTTCTAAGTTTTTTTTTGTCTGCTCTTGCAGAACTTCCTGCTGTGTAGTTTCATTCTGAGCTTGGGTTTCAGATGCTTCAGAGTCGCCAGACGAAGTTTGTTTTGGAGATAGCTTATTCAGAGCTGCTGTTAGTGGAATAAGTAGCTGTTCTGGTAAAAATTTCATGGCAAGTAAAAATTGTTCGACTGCTGCTGGTTGTGAAGATTCAGGAAACTCAAGGTTGCTTGGGGGATTTCCATTAGATGTTGAATCATTAGTCGCTACCAATTGAAGACCAATCACTTCTGAAGCTTCAGATTTATCCAGCTCAATTTTAGTCTCCTGCATCTCTAACAGATCTACTTCTTCCACTGAAGGTGGAACATTCAAATTTTCATCCAAAGCTTTAGACTCCTCTGAATCAATTTTTCCATCTTTCCGATTGGCTTCTAGGCCTTTCAAAGTTAAAAGCTGCTCTAACAGCATTTGATTGATTTCACTCTGAACTTTCTCTTTCTGATTCAAATTCGCAACCTTTGGTGATACAATTTTCGATTCTCTTGTTTCGTCATCTGCTAGTTCTCTCTCATCTCTTTCTACAGACTGCCAAGGATTCCATAGAGGTTTGGTTTGTGATGTTGAATACTTTGCTTGCTCTAATGGTGCCAGTTGTTGCTGTTCCTGCGTCTTCACTGTAAAATTGTTTTTATCAAGATTAACAGTTTGGAAGATTCTAGGAATCAGTCGCTCATCCATTTGTACCGATTTGTTCGTCACGCTATCAAAACTGCTGAACAGATCAACCTGATTATTGTTACTTGTACCCGATGGATTTTCAATTTCCCAATTACCAGTGAGTTCTCGCAGGGCCGCCAATTGCTGATGAAAGTCGGCCTGCAACTCCACGAAACGTTCTACTGTTGGAGATATTACCTGCTTCTTAGCTTCTGAGTCCAAATCATCCTGAACCTGTTCAGAACTCCCTGCCAAACTTGCTACCCCTACTGCATCTGAAACAATTTCCTACAAGTGAGATTTCCAGAACTAGAATGTCATGTGCGCGCCTTTGTCAATTTCTGCTTATAATATATTTAAAAGAAATTCAAAAAGATTTTCAATTACATATTTGTAAAGACCACTTTTTTGTGATAGGATAAAATGAACTAAAAGTCAAAGTTACTGAAGCAACTAACCTTGGCGTGGTGCAGCCTCGTTTTCCACCCCGGCAGGTGGACCCCAAATTCTCATTAAAAAAGGTTTAAGCTGGTCTTTTTGCAATTCTAATAAAGCCGCTTCTTCATTTCCCCCATTATTATCAAGAGCATTGATAACATTCGTCATCGTAAAAGCACCCTTGGACATTATGTTCTGACACTAAAATAGGAGAGAATTAAATGTTTCGTTAAGGAAGTACATTTTCAATGATGATATAATAAATATATTTTGCTACATACTTTACGTTGGCGCAATTGAATTGCATGGGCAACAGCGTTCCACAAGTTGCCTTTCGAGAGTCTTAAGGCATCCTTGGCTTCCGCAATAGAGAGATTTCCGACGTAATTTTCTGATTGTTCCTTTCCTTGCGCTGTTACCAATACCTGGATAGTTTCTATCATATGAGGCCATTGGGTCATTAGCCATTCTATTGGATTCAGTGCCCCTTGTGATAAGGCAACTTGGACATCGTCTGTAGAAAATCCTCGCCTCTCGGCTTCTCGTAGAAGCTCGACAATTTCCAAACCTTGGCGAGTTAAAGTAGAGATACCTTGGAAAGCTGAACTGTGGTCGGCTTCACCGAATCTTGATTGACTTGGTTCCTGTAAAATTAAAGTTCGAAACATTGAAAATAGGAATACAAAGTTTTCAATAGAGGAACTATTTCAAGAAGCATCTTTATTTCTAGAAAGGTCAGGAAATTCTAATAATTTGGGTGACACATTTGCCTAAACCTTCACACCGAGGCTACGATATACAACTAAAGCGCGTTAGTAATCCTAAGAGAAGTTACATATACAAGCGGTTTTATAATAACAGTAACAATAATAAAAAAGGAAATGAAGATCAAATTTCAAGGGGTTTGCCTTTACCCTAGAATGATAATAAAGATGAGGAGAATTGAGAGAATTTCTTCTAATCCTTTCTCTTCCATAGATCGACATTTGCCGAAGATTATTTTGATGGCGAGGATAGAGGTCAGGGCTGTTGAGAATTCTGGTGTCCTAAAACAGAAGCTCGAATCTGTTTGTTATTGTCGTGACGAATTGATAATTATTAATTTTGAAATAGTGCGTTTTAAATCGTGGATAATTATCTGAAGAGTTAAATCAAAGATATACCTCTGAATCGCTGTCATCATATCGCATGGATCCCTTCGATGGAGCTAAAGATGCAGATCTTCTGAACCTTCCGTTTTCTTTGAAAACAGTTTCTTCATAGGTCTGCAATGAACAAAACTTTGAGAAGAAAGTCTCTATGAATATTATTCTCTTTTTTGTACAGGAGAAACAAAATTTACCTGAGTAGAGATATTTTGAGGTGGAGGAGAAGTTCCTGTTGAAACAGTCTGGCGGTCACTATCTTCTTTTTTTGGCAACTCTTTGATTGCACATTTTGTTGAATTATCTTTTTCTGATTTTATTTTGAGCTCTAAAGTTTTATCGATTGATTTAGAGCTCTCAATGACTTTCGAATCCACCTCTTTTTCTTCAGATTTTGAATCTCTGTTATTCAATAACGGATTTCGAATTGGCGAAATTCCCCTTGAGGTTTGGTTGGATTTCGATTGTTTGGAATAATCAGGAGTGTTGGAAAGTTCAGTTTTGAAGTCTTCTGTTTCAGTCTCTTCGGTAAAGTCCGTACTTTCCACTTGCGTTTCCGTACCTGCAAGCCAAATATCTAGTTTTATATTTGAATTTAAACCTCTGAAGTTGAACCTTTATTGTTATTTCAAGTCGAAATGAAGCTTAACATCATCTCCGCAGATTCAAGGTCTTTTCTAAGGCCATAACTCTTTATCTAAGAATATTTAAACTTCTCTAGAAATGCAGACTCAGTGCCAAAATATAAATATCTTGCTAATGTGCTAGGTATTGAGATACTGAGAAAATCCAATCCCTGAATTTTTTTAATCTAGGGTTATTTTAGTTTTAGGATTTGATTATTATGAGAACTTACCTATTTCAACATCTACTAGTTAATCTCGTTCTTCGAGAAATCGTTTTTGTCCCAATTCCCTTTGAGGATACATTACAAAACTGAGATATTTTCGTTCTTTTTTAATTAAACCTTATCTTCTAATACCCAGCACCTCTATTTATGTACTACCGGTGTTGAATTCAAAGAGGATTGGCCAAATGCACGATCGTCCTTGAAACGTGAGAGTGATTACTTGAATGAATAATAA
>CAJFCO010000118.1:1065611-1091866 GCA_904066015.1 Synergus gifuensis
TTATTATTCATTCAAGAGTACATCTTCGTTAGGTAGTTGAAAAATAAGTTTTATCTAAAGATTTCTCTTCACAAAATACCTGTATTCAGAGGTTGTGTTCATCAACTGGAAATGGCATTGGATTATTTACAGTTCATTAGGTCTGCACATTACAGTTTTCACACATTAGTCAGAACAGGTATCATCCATTTTTTGTATCTTACTTGAATCTTGTATTATAAAAAGGTCGAAGGTTTTTGAGAGGGTTTTATGGAAAGGAGTACAAAAAAGCACATACATCTAAACAAATCATTTCGATGACTTAGTGCCAAAAGAGAAGCTGATCTTTCGCCTAAGTCTACCTTTTTTCTTCGTCGAACTGCTGTCGCCACTCTCTTCGCTAATAGGTAACTTGAGGTTTCCCAGTTTCTGTTCCAGGTCAGTTGGTTCATTTGAAGTTGAAGTTAAAGTCACCTGAGATTCAATCAGACTAGAGGACGTTTGAGGATCTGGAGAAGAAGGTGGTGGAAGAGCACTAGTTCGTGTTTTGCAACAGACAATGCAGACGCGTTCTTTAGCTTCATTGATGAAGGTACAATGTTCACAGGCCCATTCCTCTGCCATACTCGAAGAGATCTTTAAATCAGATAAGTTTGCCTCTCGTTTTTCTAGAATCTTCTTATTAGTCTCTGGAGTCGGAAACTCTGGAACCCTTCTCTCCGGAGTGGGTCCTCTTGAAGGTTCTTTTACAGGTTTCCTATCCGGTGTTTCATACCTCGGAATAAGTACTTCTTTCTTCTCTGGACTATGCAATCTTGAAACTTTCTTCTGGATTGTTTTAGCTTCTGGAGAATGAGTTAAACCTTTATCTGGTAGAGGTCTTTTGTCGGGTGTACTTGATCTGGGAAGTCTCTCTCGACCCGATTGAGTCTCTGGAGTTCGAGATCTTCGGCTTCTTTCTCTGCTCATGCGGTTCTCTGGAGTTGGAGACCTTCGAAGCTCTCGGTTCAACCCAACATTGTTTTCTCTACTGCTGATCTTCGAATTTATCAGCTCTCGATCAATGGAGGGAGCCCTTCGCATCAATCCTGACTTTCGTGGATCCAAGCGACTCTCCAACTCCTCCAAGTTAGGTTGTTCTCTTCCAGTGGATTCTCTTCGACTGGAATCCCTTCGACTGGAATCCCTTTGAATGGATTCTCTTTGCTCTTGAGTGTCGCTCTCTGCTCTTTTAGTACTTCTTGCAAGGGACGCTCTCTCGTTGCGATCTACATAGTCCTCCGAAGAGCTTGTAATCTTCGATCTTCGTCTGCTGAAGCTTGATCTTCGCTCGGACCTGTCATCATCAGTACTTATACCTCGTTGGTCCCGAGAGTGAGAACTCCGAAGTCTCGTAGATTCCCTCTGGTTGCTGGAGGACTCGTCCTCTTGAGCTGAAGATGAGTGCCTGTATCTTGGTGAATTCTCATGGTCATACCTCTGCTTTGAAGCCAACGATCTTCTTGGATCTTCCAAGTTTCTGGAGGAAGCCCAGTGAGACTTTGGCATGTTCTCTGTCCATCCCTCGCCAAGATTGCTGATTCTGTCTTCTGATCTCCATCCACTGTTCAAGAAAGATTGAAGATTATACTTTTACTAATAATTAAAGAGGAATTTGTTGAAAACTTCTAGAAATACTTACTCTCGTCGATGTCTGGAAAGTAATGACTTGTTTCCGTCCTCATCCGCGTATTTTGGTTTGCTTCTAGAAAAACTATCACGTCGCATTCTTCTTGATCCACGTGAGAGTCTGTCGTCAAAGTCAGACTCATCAGAATCCTCTGAACTCGCATCGGAAGGGGAACCGGGTGATCTTCTTCTCCTCGACCTGGAAGCTGTTGATTTTCTGGATTTTAAGCTAGGTGAGGGAGAGGCTGCTCTGGATCTTCTACTGGATTTGATACTCCTTGCAGGACTCTGAGGCCGTGAGAGAGTTCCAGGATAGTGAGGTGGGAGCATTTGAGGCTGAGGATAACCCATCGGATAGCCCCACATGGGCGGATGATTGAGGCTCATCGATGATCCACCGAATGCCGGATCCCAAGGGTTACCTGGGTACCAAATCATTGGAGCTCCGAGATGTGCCATCGATTGTGCCTTTAAAAGAAGTACAAGAGGTTGCTGACACTTGAAATCTTTTGAAATCTATTAAAATCAGTTTTAATCTCTTAATATTTCTCCTATCTCTTCATGAAAAGATTCTTACTTGATGCATTTCAGGATTCCAGATGCTCGGAGCTGAGAGATCACAGACACTGGCTGACTGAATAATATTTCTAACTGGCAGAGATGGTGAGGATGTTAAGCTGTGCCTGGGACTGCCGATGCTCATTGGTCTAGGACTCATAGTCTCTCTTGGTGAATCAGAAGAAGGAGGTCTTCTTCTGTTTGCGTCTTGGGCTCTCATTGCTTCCTGGTATCTTCGGTACCTTTCCTGTAAATTGATATGATGACTAATGAATTCTTGAAAGAGCTATTTCGGCTTAAAATGAAAAAATGCGACATACCTGTAGGGTTGACATCTTGTCTGTACCGAGCGAAGCAGCAATTTCTGAATTTGTGTTCAAAGACTGAGTGGATTGAGTTCCTTTCAACGGAGAATCTGGAATCGATGGCAATGGTCTTGTCGCGTTGATCGAGTTCCTTTTCAAACTTCCCGCTTTATCAACGAAGGGGAAGTTCGCAGCGCCTTGGTTTAATATCGTTTTTACCTAGACGCGAAACTTTTATTTATTGCTTTTTGCAAGGATTTACAAACGCTCTCACAAGTTTGCGACATTGTCAGGCTATTTAGAAAAAAGCAGAGATTAGAGGAACATAAGCGACTAACAAAAATATTAAGCCATCGAATATACTTCTTAGTCACCAATTTCTTTTACAAATTAATTTTTGTTTAAGCAACAAGAAATAAAAGAACCAAAAATATGAGAACGGTATGGGAAACTTATTAGCTGCATCTTTCAAAAAGTACGAAATCCTGCCATATTCACTTTCCCAGAATCATGATGATCAATCAGTTAATGATGATCAATGAGTTAATAGAAGGGAAATTTACAATTTCCCATGCCGTGTTTCTCTCGCTATTGCAACAAAAACAGGTACGTGAGAAGGGGATTCAGTGAATACGGCAGAGAGTTTTGTAACATCACAATATATTAATGGCACAGTATATACAATAAGATCTGTATACAATATGTATTATGTGTAAAACCGTAGCACAAATGAAAATTTAAACGGTTCCTAGCTACATTTGTTCTTTATTACAGAATAGCGTGGCCTCGGTGTGAAATGTTGTTTTTTTTCTGTGGGTATTAATAAGCTGCGGTGAAAATACGCAAAACAATGGGAATAAAACTTGCTGGAAGAAATTCTGTAATTGTCAAGTTTAGTAGAAAAAATATGTAAAATAAATTCTTAAAATTGTGTAGGTTGCAGCCCCTTAAAGATACTCTCAAGCGAATACTAGCAAAACTCAGCTCAGGGCGGTCCAAAGAGAGGCTTTTTTGACAAGTCAAAACGGATTTCTAGTAATCTATTAATCACAATTTCTGTTTAAAAATAAATAAAAATAAATAAATAAATATTATTAATCTAAGCTTCTAAGGGGTTCAGACCACTGCACACCCTACCTGAGTGTTTCTACGATTTCGTCTGGGTGGTGGAACAGGTGGTGGATTCATCATATTCTCCCCTTTTGGCGGAAGCGGGGGTTTCACTCTACCCGCGATATCCGTCACGAGTTTTCTTCGATTGTGTGTTTTTCTCTTCGGATGCTTGTGATTCATCTCATCACAAGTCTCGCAGTAGTTTTCTTTGCAGAAGTCGCATCTTACGGACACGTTTTCAGTGCCACATAAAGCACACTTCCCAAATATGGTGGTACCGGAAGTGTTGCCTTTGCTCTGATTATTGGTGGTTTCATTCTTTGGGGTGGTGTTATTGTTCTGTGGCCGGGGTGGAAATTCGATAACTTCGTAGTCAGGGTCTCCACAGTCTCCGGACAGAGACGGCGGCGGAATTTTAGGCGGGGGTGGAGGTGCCTTCGATGATTGGTCTGCATCTCGCTGTTGTTGAGCCTGAAATCAAAATGAGGAAAAGAAACAACGTTAAAAAGGATTTTTAAACCGAATTTTAAAAGATTTTAAGAGATTTCAATCGATTTGAATTATTTTAAAGAAGTTGAAGGGATTTGAAAAAAATTCAGAATTAATTACTAGGGATTTGACGGGATTTTAAAGTTTCTTCTTAAAGGATTTGAAAATAATTCAAAAGATTTTTCAAGAGATTTAACAAAAATTAAAAATATACTCTACCAATACCCAGTGGGGCATAGAGCGTGCGACACGTAGCCGTGTGGACGGATTCGAGATGGCCATTGGTCGCCATCTGTCTGCACCGGGATTCTGGAATGGTAGAATATTAAACTGCATGAGTAACATAAATAAACTGCATGTAACATTCGTATTTTCGATCGCAACCAATGAGGCAATTGCCATGAGCGAAATTAGATTCAGTTACACTATTAGTGGGAAATATAATCAAAATGATTTTGTGGTACAGTATCAGTGATTATGGATTTTCTTTTTTAGAATGAATATAATCTTCAAGATTCTAATTATTTTAATATACGTTGTCTGCGAATGTTATTATGATAGCATAACATATCACAGGTCAATGTCGTGCATAGTTCACTGATCCTTGAAACGCTTTGGTGAAGCTCAGTCATCTCATTTGATGATAGCATCTAGCTTTCTTGTGTCTGATCCCAAAATAGTGACTCTCTTACTCTTCCTGTTCCCTTCCACTTTCGCACTAAATCATCACTTAACATTTTCGATTGATGTTAACAGAAATCATGAAAAATTTCAGTTTCATGGGATTTTGAAAATTTTCGCGCTTTTTATGAGTAATGTATAATGTTGGTATATTATTCACAGTAGATTAAGCAATGTTTAATCAGACAGATTTATTTCTTATTCCTGTGTATTATAGTCTTTTCTTATTTTAATCATGTTTTACATTTCTTTTTATCATTTTTCTGGAAAAAAGATAAAAGAAATTGATATTATGTGTTTAATTTTATGAATATGAGCGTAATTAACGTTTTAATAAAAGTCTAGTCTGATTAAACATGTCATTGCTCTACTGATGAAAGTTCTACTTCTAACTTTATGTTTATATTTTAAATATTGATGTAATCACGAATAATAACAATATAGTTTGTTATTCTTTATATCATAGTATAAATAAATCTGATAATTTTCTTATCTGGCAATATAAACAAGTTTTGTTTTACATTTTTTTTTTTAAGTTGGAACACACGTAGTAGGAACCAATCACAAATAGTAGCGAGCTACATACATAATTATTTTCAGATAACATCACCATTGGTTTTCACAAATGTGTCGATGTTTTGCAGATTCGCATCTGCAAAATTCTTTTTTCATTCGTTGATATGAAAAGTGGTACCACAGATTGTAAATTTTGATTTTGACGGCGTAAAAGAAAAATACACTCACGTTCATAGGACCTCACGGAGGTCTCTGGTGCTTCGAATTCTTCGTTTTCCGGTCTGCACGGTACTGGGCTCTAAGCAACAGACCCGTAGACTTCAGCACTAGAAGCTACAGTGGCTATTTTTGTAACATAGGCTGGACTTCTGCCACCATTTTCCAAGTCTCCTCTTTCCCGTAAATATATCGCACGCCGCATGCTTGATGCTTTCGCCTTTGCATTTTGACTTTCGGCGGCGTGAGCTTTTCATTAGCCGCATACGCGGAAGTAAAGAGACATGTCCCGGACCCGGTACATATTAAAAAAGGCCAATGTTAACACATGAAAGCGATTAATTCCAGGATTCTTTTTTCTATCATTCATCTATATCTTATGTAACATTCTTCTATATCTATGCGATACATGACAGAGTTGCAGATTTTTGTTATTATAAATAACAGAATGTGTGGAAAATTGTTCATAAACAAATCATCGCCTGAATATGAATATTTTGAATTCCATATAAGTATTATGTGATATAGTTAGCATGACACTGTCTCGTATGATGTAAAATTTGAGTCACGCAGGTACTTACACTTTGTCAAATATTTCAAGTACAAACTGTGACCGACGCTTTTATTTTGAGCTCATTCATTCACAAAGAATTGGTAGCGCGCCATCCAAAAATATCCTCAAACTTTGATATAAATTTGCTATAAATACTTGTTTGCTATCCCATTCTATACAATTTTTTTTTTTAAAAGTATCATGATTTTCAAGCTGAAAGGAAAAGAAACTAAAGCATTTTTGAAATATATTTCGCTATAAAGTGTTTGTAAATACATCACTTTAAGTAAAACTTGCTTAGTAAAGTGTGTTGAATCTATTTATAATTTTTATTTTAGGAGAATAAACGTAAATATACTGAAATCTTCATCACATTTTTATGATCATTATACTATGATTCATCTAGCACTTCCGCTTCGTTAAAAAAAAAAAAGAAGACATGGCTCATTTTCGAAGATTCCGTCTTAAAAGTGTATATGTTCAGCCTGGACAAAGTGGAGAATCTAATAAAACCTTATAAAACAAATCGACGGAAAGTCTAGTGAAAATAGAAATAGCAGAAATAGAATGGAGCTCTTAGAAGCATTAAATGTATTGAACAATTGCAAGATCCTGATAAAGAAACTTTCTTTTTTTACTGTAGCGGTTCCTCTCATCTGCAGTAAAAAAACTTTTACAGGTTCTTGTACATAATGTACAGGTTCCTCGGCCAACTAAAGGAAAAACCTCTAATTCTAATTAAAATCTTTTAAACCTTTTGCATTCTTTTAAAATCCCTTATAATTCTTTGAGATCATCAAGATCATCGCATCATTATCATCTATAACTTTTGTAACAGGAAGTGTAAAGAAATCTATATGTACAGGATTCTGTAAAAAAATCTGTATAGGAATCGGTAAAACATCCAGTAAAAGAATCGTTACATTATAAATCTGTAAAGCAATTCGCATAAAAATGAATTATTTCACTATACTTCGCAATTCTTTCGTATACATTATGTGGCGCATGCGTTAAAAAATATATGTCTAAATTGCATGTTCTTTGATGTTCTTTGCCGGCTGGAGTGGTCTGGAGTCCGCATCGCAGTACGATAAAGAAAGCAACGTTGTTTGACGTTTTAGTGAAATTTTACAAAAAAATTGTCATAAAGTGATAAAAAGAGTCTATTGAAGCTTAAATAATTTGAAATATACTTTTTGAACTCCATCTTAGACTGGAGTATCAATTACTTAATTTATTTGTTTATTTAAAATTGCATGCGGTCTGTTGTAAGTATCCCTTTAATGCCCTTTTAATTCACACTTTAATTCACACAATTTATTAATAATAAATTTATTATCGTTCGAGAAAATACTGCGAATTGCTTTCTTGAAAGCTTGGCATCTTTTATATCTCGTATATCAACCGAATTTCATCTGAAAATTCAAACAATATGTATTTAAATTCAGTATTAGATTTTGATCCAAAAAGTGAAATATTTAAATGATTCTTTTATTAAATATATAACTGATTTAAATCTAAGTTCGCTGAAACTAATTGCTACAATATTCTAAGATTAGTAAAATTAAAGATTTCTAAATTACACTATTTCTATTTGTTTTATTACACTATGTTTAAAAAAAATTGGTTTAATTATTTTTATAAACTCTTAGGTGTTCTTTTTAATGTAACGCAATTTATTGATTGACATGCGAAGTTAATAATGGATTCAACCTCAAATAGCATTCAGTTCAGTAGTTCATGAGTGAATGTATATTCTTAAAGAAAGTTTAGAACTATCATCAAACTCTCTATACCCCTTGATGCCCTTATTGTACTTTTTACGTTATGTTTGTTATATTTCTTGAATATTAGTATATGGCATATATAATTATACATAAATGTAATATTTTACAGATAACTGATCAAAATGAGAAGGAGTGATACTCAAGAAAGTACCAACTCCCAAACAGGAAAATTAACAACGAATTCCACCGGAGCAGAATCAGTAAATGTAAACGTTATACCTCAAGAAAATGTAAATTCTGAATCGATAACTCCAGGTACAATAACGTACACTGCACCAGTCAATCTTGGATATGACACTCCCTACAAAACTCGACTCACAGGAAAACTGAAAGTAGCACAAATAGTATGCATTTTTATTTTAAACTATATTGTAAAATGTATGTTTTAGACAGGACTTAAAACATTTTCATTTTAGGTACAGGATATTGTTGTTGTCATGGTTTGCAGACTTGTGAGTTATCCAGATAGCTATGTCGATATTTTCGTTACTTATCTTAATGCAGTGGCAGCTTCAGGAATTTGTATTTCGGGGATTATATTTTTATTGCACTCATGTGGTGTCACCGAGCATTATTTAAAATCATGGAAAAATTTCTGCATTGGTGTTGTAAGTGCAATAAGTTTTCTTACATATATATTACTAAAAAAGAAAAAAATGAATTTGATTATTTTTTGTTTAAATCTAGGAATTCACATATGTTCTTTTGTGGTTGGTCCAATTTCTTGTGATACCGTCTCTTATACTCGGATTCACACTTTCAATTGAAGATTACGATGAAACTGTTTACACTGAGTCATACAAAAAAAATCTTATCTTTATGCTGGTAGGTAAAATTGTCGTTAATGTTTTCTTATCTTTTTTATTATTGTAATGCAGACACTTTTTATATTCTCATTTTTTTTTAGTAACTGAAAACTAAATGTATCTTTATACAATGTTTATATATTTGTAATACAGTAATTAATTCTATATTTTAGGTAATTGCCTATCTCTCAACAATAGTCTACGCTTGGGACGTATGGGCGACTTTTAAAGTGTGGAGAAAGCAATTAAAGAAGCGAAATACGAGTCTAATGCTTAATCCCACGTCATAGATTGTCAATTAAACATCAAGTTTGAAGAAAAATGCGAATAATATTTACAGTGAGATATAAGAGCTTTAATATAAAACGTGAATGTTGAAAGCTAAACTGTAAATTGATTTAAAGACAAATATGTTAAACATTTTTATATTTTTATATATTTTGAAGGTCATCAGCATTTTGTTAATCCTTTTGAACTTCTTATGTTTTATATATAATTAAAATCTTCTAGCTCAAAAAAGAACAGCGGCATAGGGCGAAAAAATATCTAATTATAATATTTGCTGAATAAAACGAGGAAATAGAATTTTGAGAAACTTGATCCAACGCCTTCAAGCTCCGTAAAGTTTAAGGGTGTTTTGGAGCCAAGTTCCAATCTAAAAACTCGATTTCTTCATTTTACTTAACAAATATGAAAATTGGAATGTTTTCCCTCTGTAGAATTAATCAATTTTTAACTAGAATTATGCACACAGAGCAAGAAAATATCTAATTCAAATATTTTTTAAGTAAAATGAAAATAATAAATTTTGAAGTTAGATTTGGAATTCCTCGTTTTATACAAAAAATATTTATCTATAATTTTCGTTGAGTAAAATGGATCCGAGAATAGAATTTTGAGTTTAACTCTTGGGTCCAACGCCCTTAACGTATTTTAATTATGCAGTATTATAAATGCATTTTTACCTTTAACTATATAAGTATTCACGTGTTAAAAATAAATTATTTCAGTTGTAGTATGGAATTTTTGTATATTAGAATAGTTATACAGTTTTTGTATCTTTCATGTTAATAATAAACACATATTAGTGCAATGTAACAATAAACACGATTATTTTTCTGCTAACATCTAAAAGATCTTGGAAAACCTGTTTCCAATAAAAATTTGTAGCCTTACCGACGGTGATAACTGAAATAACTCAAGTGATACAGAAGGTAAAGAATTAAGGTGCATGTTTTATATGCTATCGTTCAAATAAAGAGTGGGAGAAGAAGAAAGAAAGGTGGAAAAAGGATTAAAATTCTCAGCCAGACAATATTCTCTAATGTAAGAGTTACATATCCTCCCAGCAGTTATTTTTCATTATCAAAGACGAATGTGGACCCAAAAATTTGAGTTTCCAATTTGGTATTACCTGGTTCTACTAATGATGCTGTAGGAGGACCAGGTATAAAATTCTCATGGAAAGAAGTTAACCAACTGGTTCTATATAGACGGACCTATCATGTAAGTCAACGAACTTCTTCCATCGTTCTATACCGGCATTCATGTCACTTTTACTTTGAATCTTTCTTTCAAATTTTAGTCAATTTTTGAAATATTCGCTTTTTATAATATGGGCCATGCCACCATTGTATTATACAATATGTCAAATATATTTATTAGAAATATTTTATATTTTATAGGGAGCAGGAGGTTGTCAAAGCCATTTTAGATGAGATTGGTAATTTAAAACACTTTTTAATGCTTACATTAGGACCGATGAAAAATTAGATAACTGATCAAAAGAATATGAGAAATAAAAATATGGATACTGTGATTCTTTTGTACGATTGCATAATTTTTTAATGGTCTCATTTTTCTAAAAGTATTTACAATCGCTTTGTTTTTAATAGTTGAATCGATAACACTGAACGATTATTTACCAAAAAGTCCCTCCGAAGGAATAGACAATTCTTTAGTAAGTTCCATTATTACAAAAACTGATGTGAAGAGTTCAGCAACTTGTGATGCAGAAAAAGATTTTAAAGAAGGAAATCAAGGTGGTAATGAGGGTAAATGTTTATTTTAATGAATTAAGATGTTCTAATCATTGTTATTTCAATATCACAATGTTAATTTTTTTCTTGTTTCTCAGATATTACGATGCAATCCGAGACTGAAAATAATTTAGGATATGATGATACAGTATCATCAGATCCTAAATTTGAAGTTCCTGAAGAAAGGAAGTTAAAGGACTTAGAACTGGAAATTGAAGAACTAAGACCATCAGATTTTAATTTAAGAAGTTTAGAGTGCACTGGGCATAGAATTGAACCTTCTGCGAGAGCCTACGATCCTGAAGCCATAGAACCTTACTTGCCTCAGTTTAGCCATGCAAACAGGAATATAAATAAATCAGAAAATAATAAAAAAAGGTTTGAGCATCCTGAGATAAAAACAAGAGGAGTAACTGCAGAAAATCCTTCTATGGCGACTAATATTGGTAATCTACTAAATTTTCTTCAATCCTTCTATTAGAGTCGAACTGATTATGATTTATTTTTTAGAACCATCAGTAATAGTCATAAATAATAATCCAGATGAAAGTGCAACATCATCAGATTCTGATTTCCATGATGCCGAAAGAAGTCTGCAGAAGTCTCAATCTGATGACAAAATATACAAGTCGAATTTGAGTTTGGAAAGTACCAGAAGAATTTCTAAACAAATCTTGAGTCGTAGCTTAAGAAATAAGTCGAGATATCGACAAAAGGATATCGAAGCACCTTCTTCTTCTTCAATTAATAATATTGGTAATTTGAAACTAAAGCAGTTTCTTCTTTCAAATTTAAACTCGAAGTAATATTTTCTATTAAAATTCACAGTACCGTCTGTAATAGTCGTAAAAGATAATTTGAAAGCTTATCCTCCTGAAGAAAAAATTCAAATCACTCAACTAAGCGAAAGTCCAGGTAACAATAGAAGAAGGTGGACATACTTGCAGGAAGATATAGGAGGACCTTCAACCTCTTCAAATATTGGTAAATCCCTTAAAAATACTTAATATCTCATAAAATAATTATTTGAAGGACCTAAATTAAGAAAATATACTTTTTAATTGTAATAAATTTAGTATTTTAATATAGAGCCAGCAGTAATAGTGATAAACGATTATTCAAATGAGAGTTCGATCTCGCCATATTCAACAGGCGAAATGCAAAGACGCACTGAACGGAATTTCGCTTTCTTATCAGACTCGGATTATAGTGATGCAGAAGCAAATGAAAATTTAGGATATCAAAACAGAACTTATGAACCTTCTGAAGAAATTGAACTAAGAAATGAAGCGCAGTTGAGTAACTCATCTGCTAATGCATTAGATTCCGAATTGAGAAGTACTGATTTGAATAATTCTTATATTTGGAGTACAACTGGACTTTTAAAATTAACACAGGTGGTAAGGAATTTTTTACAATAAAAACATAATGTATTTTAAAAATTTCGTTTAAAAGAACCATTTTTTCAGATATGCTGTATCACTATGTTCATCTCTATTGGTTTATGCCGATTTTCCAGCAGATATATACAAGTCCACTGTATTATAGGTGCTTGTATCTCAAGTTTTTTATTATTTGTCTACTCATATCGCATAGAAGCCATGTACTGGAAATCTTACAAGATTCGTCTGCTTCTTTCGGTAATGACTTTTAAGGGTTTTCGACCAAAGTGTTCCTTCTTCAAAATTCAATTTTCTCATTTTACTTAACAAATATTATAATTAAATATATTTTCCCTCTTTACACATACTCTTCTCCAAAATAGAAATGTGCATATAGAGCGAAAAAATGTTTATTTTTAATACTTTTTGCATAAAACGAGGAATTATAATTGAGTTCAACAGCTTTAAGCTACGACTCTTTCATGTAGTGTTCAATAGAACTTTTCTTTTTTTAGGAATTTCTGTACCTTATGATATACACAGCTTGTGATGCTTCATTTGCAATTATTAAGTTTGAATACGATCAAGAAGCCAACGAACGAGAGAGGATTGCGACAATGATATTGGTACCTTCTGAATTTTAACTGAATAATCTTTAATTTATAATTTTATATATGAATAAGCCATTAATCGAATTCACTTTTGCCCTACAGATGATATCAACCTTAATTGCTGGATCGACTTACTGCTATGATACGATTGAATGTTTCTCATTTATGAATCAAGCAGGGAAAGACAACCCTGAGGAGAAGAGATTTCTTCTTTCCTTTCTGCCTACATGCTCTCAATCATCACGTGCAGAAATCTGTGATATATTTCACACTTGCATCTTATAAAATTTTCATTTTTTTCCTTGTCATTTCATGGTTTTTAAGGGTGTTGAACCCAAATTCAGATTCAAATTAAATTTGTTAATTGAAATAGAGATCTTAAAATTAAGGACAATCAGTTGCTATATTATCAATATAGTAATTTATTTATGTAAATATTAGTAAAATCTGTATATAATGACGATAGTAATTTTATTTTTCTTATTTTACATTCTTTATCACAATTTATTCTATTTAAAAATAATTTTTTAAATATTTTTTTAAACGTTGTTAATTATTAAAACAGTTAGTCTGATGGAAACAAGTTTCAAACAAAAGTTGTTGAGTTAATGTCGCCCATTAAAAATATATAAAAAAATTATGACCCTAATAACATAAATAGACGGAAGGAATTAAAAAAGTTTATTACATCTTCTTGCCTCCACCAATCACATTCGAGTAGAAAAAGACAGGTTAATTGCCCACCATTCTGTCCATTCTCTTTCGATATTATAATTTTATTTATCTTTGTCTGAGCATTTTTCATTATTGTTTGCACGTAATTGACTGATTTCAAAGTGTGTATGCGCTTTTGCGCATTTTCTTTTTTAACATTTGTGACACCTTAGTGCTTTGAAAAGAAATCAGAGACTAAATTTTTTCGAGGAAGAGTTTCTAGTGTGCTTCGCTCTTATAAAAAAATTAATTATAAATTGATTTTACCAGATAAGATTAAAATATAAAAATTAATTTGTCAGTGTAAAAAATTTTTATATAATACACTAATTTACTTTAAAAATGTCGATTCGTAATTCTATTCTTGTAGACCAATTTGTTTTCCTCATATTTTACTTCTTCCTGGTAAGTAATAAACATTTCAGCACATGCGATTTATTTAACATTAATAATAATATTTTAATCATTTTTAATCATTGTATGAAAATTGATTCTTTTAACCTTTTATTTATAATTTCAGATTTTTTTTTTGAATAAACAAACATATGGAGGTAAAGACTTTATATTGTAAATAGTTAGTTATGTTGATATTAATTTTTTTAAATTGAAAATTAAAGCAATAATTTTATAAACGATACATTGTAATTATTTCAATTTGTTTAAGATACTTCAAGTCAAGAAAACTTAATTCCTTCGCAAGATGAGTGTAATACTACCTTCTGTGATGAATGCTCTACATATCCAGTAGAGATAATTAAAAAGGCAGTTGATAATGGCAATAGTTGCCAAAAACAAAACATGTCCAATCCTGCTAGTTCAACCGAGGTAAATTATTGCATTTTTAAAACATTTTTTATAATCAATATTTAATATAATTTTTCTTTTATAGAAGAAAAATACAACTACTCTTGCGGAAGATAAAAAAAATGAAGATGAAAAGGAAATTCTTCTCTGTACTGTTCAAGTAAGTTTAATATTCGAAGAAATAAGTTCAAATAACATAAGAATTAATTTAATTTTAACTCTTATGCAATAGGATAAAGTAATTAAACCAAAGGTGGGCAGGACGATACGCGGAAAAATGCGCTATATAGTTCAGTCATCGGAAGTCAACCAAACATTAACAGTGCAAGTTTGCGAGTAAGAATCCAAACTCCAACTTTACAATGAAATTCCTTCCTTTACTTAACAATTATTAAAATTAAATATCTTTTCATTCTGTAGATTTATTCTATTTTGAACTATTGATATGACAATGAAGCGCAAAATATGTCTGATCATAATATTTGTTAAGTAAAATGAAGTATTCTAATTTTATAGTCAACAATATTTATTTATATAATGCTTTCACATTTAGTGATATGATATACATTTATGTCTTCCATGAGGAAAAAAGCGAATTACTTAACATTTTTATTTTAAAATTTTATTATTTTTCAGGCATCCCGAAAAAGAATGTAACTACATCGAAGGCTGTGTAAAGAGTTATTATAAATCTGTATGCAAGCAAAACTACGCCTTTCGAAAATTCACTGTACTTAATGGAGATGGAAATCTAGCACAGGAAATTTTCTTAATTTCTGCTGGTTGTATCTGCAAATTATTCAAGATCGAATAAAAGTAATGCTACTATAAATCTATTAATAAGGAAACTTGGTTTATTAATTAATGTCTCTTTTTTTTATTTAGTTCTCAAAATATTAGTCAAAAATTCTGATCCATCCGTTTAAGTATCACATCATAAGGATGCCTTAAAAGCAATTAAATATTTTAAATATAATTTTGTTTCACTAAATATATACTTATAAATTTATTACCAACTTTTAAACAACTCCATCAGAATCTTGGTCTAAATTTGAACCTTCAATTGTCAGTCTTTGTTGATGCGATTTCATTAACGTCTACTTCGATCACCAAAATTGATTCAGGAATGGTTTCTTCACAAGTTTCCATATCAGAATCAACAAATGGAAGAAAAGACTTGTAGGTTTGGAGTTCTATCGCTGAACATCTGTATCAAAGGAGAACACGTAAACTGCAATATAAATTTTAAAATTGCACAGGAAGATAATTCAGATAAGATTTCCTACCTGGAAGGAGACTCGAACTCTGAATCGTCGCTCTGGTTATTGGTCGAAGAGCTCTCATCATTTTTATGCATCTCGTTACTATTAATACTAACATTTGGACTGGTATATTCTCCAACGAAATCCACGCTTTTTCCATATTTTTCACCATAACTCGGTGTAGATGTCGGGGAATCAATTTCCGCCTTCTGTTTGAAAGACGCGGTTCTTAAGTTTGCAGCTTGACTCTTACTTGTTCCGTCTGTCACCTTAAATGTAAAACGTTGATAAAATGTACAATATTATTAAATATATTATATTACAATATTATTATATATTATATATATTAAATTTCTTATGGTACCTGTCTTAGGAGGGTCGAATGTTGCTTTTTCGAAACCAAAAATCCAGTGCTGTTCTCATGACGCACCAACTGACGAGAACACTGGAAAGACCCGGCTCTTTCCTTATGAACAACACTTATGACGCTAGCTTTTACATCTCCCTGCGGAAACAGCATCCTGTACAGGAAAAGTGAAACATCTCTTTCAAGAGTTGAAAAACCCCGATAAGAAGTCTAGTATTGGAAAATTTCTTGCGTTTTAAAAGTGTTTGATCAAAATTCTAATATCAAAACTCTAATTACAAACTTATAAATCTTCATTTTACTTAACAAATATTATAATTAAATATCTTTTCGCTCTCTAGCGCTACTCTTTTTTTAAATATAAATTTGTCTACGCAGCGAAAAAATAGTTAAGTTCGATACTTTTTGCACAAAATGAGGAATTTGAAATTCAATATGCGTGATTGAAAAATTTTGGCGATTAAAAAAATTTAAGCGTATCTCGACGCTTAATAAAATTGGAAATTAAAAAATAAAAGACGAAGAATTTATTGTTAGGAATTGGAACTTTTTAATACTTTTTCATCCAAGCCTTTTTTTAAATTTTGAATACCTGTATAGAAAGTTCTTGAGAGCTGCTCGGAAGTCTTTTAAATGGTAGGCGTAGAGCAGTGGATTACCCACTGAATTTAAATGAGACAAGATGATACAAAAGTTGAGGAAGATCTCGTTCACCTTGCATTGAGGGCAAAATGCCATTACACAATTAATTGTGTATAGAGGGAACCAGCAAATAATGAAGAAGATGACTATTCTTGACAAATTTTGCGTTGCTTTAACTTCCCGTTTCTGCGCAGCTCCCAAAAGTCGCAACATAGTCCCAGTTGATTGTCCCTCTTTGCAACCAACAGGATTCATCGTCACGATTTGCTGTAACTAAGCAATCAAATTGATTATATAACGGTAATTAAGTTTTGATCTTATTCGTTAGTTCATGCCTACCTGCTTGACAACTACTCGATATATATGAGCGTAGAAGGCAGCTATAAGTAACGCCGGAAATATGATTGTGGCAAAGTACAGAAAGACTAAATAATCATAATCCATCACTTTCGTGAATATGCAAGTATCGTCATCTTTCTCTCCTGCATTCCAGCCAAAAAGTGGCAGAAAACCAACTATGCTTCCGGCTACCCAGCAAATACATATTATACCTGAAGAATTCAGAAGAATGTATAATTTATTAGCAGAAATTCACCCGGAATTTTAAACGATTTTAAAAGATTTTTTTTTGCAGTTTACAAGATTTCAAGACATTTTAAAAGATTTAAGGGCGTTGGACCCAAGTAGTGTTAAGCTCAAAATTCCATTCTCCATTTTTCTCAACGAAAATTGTAGATAAATATTTTCTCGCTCTGTAGCGCTAATCTTTTTTTAAATATAAGATTGCATACAGAGCGAAAACATATTTAATTTCGATACTTTTTGCAAAAAACGAAGAATTCAAAATCTAACTTCAAAAATTAAATATTGCATGGTAAAGAGGGTCCCATGAGACTCCATAAAAATTATTCTCTAATGTGCATCTACTTTTCAAAGCTAAAACAGGTTCATGACATCTCTTATCTTACAATGATACAGCTACTTTATTTATACGTAAGATAACATAAAAAGTCGTGGGATGAAGAAATTACAGTTTCCTCTCGAAGCTTTATACTAAACTGCTCTATTCTTTTGATTGTTCTAGGAATTATATTCGAATGACTTAAACGGTGATGTAGAAAGTTCAATAAATCCAGTATTACAATAAATCTCACCTATTGCTGTTTTAGTCCTTACAGTTCTAGAGTATCCCATGGGATGAAGGATAGCCCAGTATCGATCAATGGAAACCGCAACCAAGCAGAAAATACTGATAGTGCACAACACGACTAAGACGGAAACAGTAAATAGACACGCATACAAGTTAGTAGGAAGTCCAATACTTGCTAAAATTGCAAAGGGAATTGCAAACAGGCCAACTAATAAGTCCGCGGTAGCCAAGGATATTATGTAGTAATTAGTTCTTCGCCGCAGTTTGCGCTCTTTACTAAACACTATAATAACCAATCCATTACCAAAGACTGCACAAATTGCTACGAGTATTTCACATACCGTATACGGAATATTCAGCTTCGAACCATATTCTGTATCATTTAAACTCGTAACAGTATAATTAAGCAAACCTAACTCATTGTCAGTGGGATATGGAGTTTCCATAGTAGGATGCAGTTTTGATTTTAGATTTCAGTTTTGCATTCTTCAGACAATCTCTCCGAATTCAATTCCATAAAATGTAACATTTATCGCTGAATGAAATTTGTTAAAGTTCCTTTTCTTACTACCTTTCGTTAGTACCAACTTATTCTCTAAAATTGAGGAAAAGATCCGTCACGCAATGAGAGGGTTACTAATTAATTTGAGGTCTTTTTTCTGTCGGAGGAAATTCTCGGAAGAGGAAATGGTGTCAAAGACACCTGCAGAGAAGAAATTCACCCCCCCGGGAAAGTTCTAGTTGCTTTTTCCGGTGTTGACAGTCAAACCACGTTCTTCGTGCGTAAATGTCGTGAAGCTCATTACGGGGGTCATCATTGAAGCGCATGTTCAGCGACAAAGTACGAGTTTATCTCTCAGAAGCTTGCGTGCTTTTGGAATTGTTCTATTACACGCGCCTCGTCACCTCATCACGGATATGTTTTTTTTTTTTTTCAATCTCATGGGATCTCGCCTTCCACCCCCATTAAAGCAAGAGTATGATCGATAAGAGACGTCCAACCTTTCTTTTCCTTTTCAATAAGTATACGTATCATTCTGGCCCTTCCTTATTCTCCATATATACTCAACTCCTTTCAGAAAATTCCAAGTGCAGAGTACAAGTAGCTTACTTCTTTGTAGAGTATAAAACTCTATTTATTCTTACTTTTTATTATTCTTCGCCTTCCTCGATCTTCCCTTTCTTTTTGAAAAATAAATACATGATTGTTGAATTTTCATTTTCTGATCTTCACTTCTCTTTAAAGTCTTATTCTCAATTTGTCAATTTGTTCTTCCTTTTAAGAAAAAATTTTAATGATTTTTTTCTTTTCCTTTTTATTTCTAGTTTGAAAGTAATAAAAGTAGTTTCGAGCGATTAATTGAGTGTTCTCCAATATAAGAGTTTTGCGCTCAGCGTATAAGAAAGAGCTTAAATCCTTTAATTAAATCCCCGATTTAATGAACTTGGAGTCGTCCAGTAAAAACTAGCATGGGTGGTAATAATTTGTAAATATTCAGTAAATTCTTCCATATATTAAAACTTCTTGACAACTTTTCAAATCCATCTCTTCAATGGTGTTCTTTGCATTATAAGCGAGTTATAATCATTGGCATTATTTTCACTTTATAAATTTATTAAATTCACTTGCAAGTTAAATAAATAATTATTATTATTTAAATAAAAAATTCGTGTTTAATTATGTTCCGAGTTTTAGTTTATCCGTTAGTAATATGTTTCTTATTTAAAAAAAAGGAGGAAAATCCCTCTTTCCACACGTGATGATGATGAATAAACAACTAATATGTAAATGATATAATAACAATAGTATGATTTGACGAGACGAGGTCAACCATGTGCCTGACTTCTCAACCCTACGCCGGCATGTAACTGACTGTTTCTACTGATAGGAGAACGAGGAGTTGCGGTAGTGGTTCGTGTGGGCGGTTTTCCTTGCAGTGGTAGTTGCGTATCGTCAGGAATAAGTGCTGGTAAAAAACCTGAAAATACATGTTAGAAATCAAAATTAATTTTTCTTGCCACCTCAACTCATAAAGAAAACTAGTAAACCATGAAATTGCGAAATATTGAGTTTCCCCTATATTTAGGGTTTAAAAAAAAATAAATTTACATATAAGTAAGATTCAGTAATCACAGGTCGAAAGCTTTTAATATTTTTTCACCTTTTTTCAATTGATAAAGTTGAATCATATGAAAAATTGACATTGGATTTATAGGATAATATTCCAGGTAATTTCCGGTTTGAAAATACTTGCAATTTTTTTTAATTTGTTGGATTCTTTTGAAATACAAGCCTCTGAATATTTCTTAAATCACTTATATGAATTTTTTAATTCACATGTAGAGTACATGAAAAAAAGTTGTGATTTGTACCTAAACATTATTTTGAAACTTATTTTTTAATACGAAAAATGACAATTTCGTGGAAATGCCCTTATATCGTATAATAGGTGTTTAACATTAAAATTGCATCGCGTGTAACAGAAATTATTTGGATATCTAAGCTCATCAAAAGTAAAGAGGAAATAATGGGGTCGATATATAGAACGACGCATCACGTTTTATGAGATAAAAAGGTGCGCTGCAATCAAATTTTAATCCTGACAGCTAATTCATTACAGAAACTAATGAAAACCCCATTTAATTTAAAACGTCATATTAAAAATTTTAATTATAAACGATTTTTTTAATCAGAACAAAACTAATTTTACTTTCAGAAAAAAATATTCAATTTTAAAATAAGATTTCATTATCCTAATTAATTTGTAGTCTTAAAAAGAACATAAAAAGGTCAATTTAATACATTGGTTAATTTAATTAAAAAGAAATCTACAAATTAAGCTGCTTTACTTAACTATGTAATCAAAATTTACAAAGGCAATTTTTTCATGTCACATGTTTGTATTTGATTTCAAGATTTATGTATAGGTAAGATTGAACATTGACTGAAGTTAATAACGATTTGTGAAGAAGTTTATTCGAGGTAATTCAGCCCGTCTCATTGTCCTTAACTGGAACATAACAGAGCTCTTGACATTGCATAAAGGCTCTAATTGCAAGCTATACATGAGTGGTCTGTATTCTACGAATAAACCTATGTGTAATCATCACACATTGAAATCATTTTGGTCATTAAGAAAGTTCCTGAAGAAGACTTTATTATAGAAGACCTATCGAGACCTTTTAAACTATTTCATCCTTTCTCATTAATTTTTCGCCTTCTTCACAATAATTCCAACTTCTCAATGAAACAAAAAAAAAAAGTAAAAAAACTTTATAAATAGAAATGATTCTAAGTTCCTAGGACACGATAATCAATTTAAAGGAAACTTTTTGAAACTTGCTCGGACACTCTCCGAGATTCAGTAAATTCAATCTTGTCGCTGGTCAGGGTTTTTGTAACATAATTTCATTTTCTGTAATTCAAGATAGTCTATTTTTTGTTACTTGTTTCGTATAAACAAGTTAATTAAAAAATTCCTTCTTTTGGATTTACTTCCAGAAAATTCAAAACACTCTTCATCAAGAAACAAAAGTAAGTTGAGAGGAAGTAACATATCTCCAGGTCATAAATTCTGGGACCTGCCACCACCGGAGAAGAAATAAATATCAAACTACACCGGCATCTGGTAGCTAGAGAAATGAGACCCAATTAAAAGGTTTTCATGTCTTCTTTTTGCTACATATCATGTTGATTACGACCCTTTTTTATTTACATCAGAAAAAAGTTTACAGAGGAGATTTCTTTTATAAATGTAACACCATTTTCCTATTTTATATTATAAAAAATGGGATATTCCATCATCCTCTCGGAATTAATTCATACGATCATTGTAGCGTAATTTTTCAACATACAGACTCACATATTCACAATAAGAGTGATAACGAGCAAAAGCAGTTGAATGTGCACAGGATAATAATTTACTACCCTCTTATGGATTGAATGAATAGGAATCGATATTATTTCTATTCGTGTATGTTACGTAAACACATATATATTTGTTTGCAGAACATGAACGCTATGTTTATAGCTGTAACTCATCTTGAAGGGAAAGAGACACTTTTTAAAAATTTAACTTTTTATCTTTCTCCAAAAAAATGGAAATACTTAAATCTAATGCATGAAAGTATTCATTAATTAGATAAATAAACGCACTGTTTTTGTTTTGATTCTTTTCATACTCGAATTCTGAATTCTGACAGGAAACAAAATATTTCTCGCGTCTTTTCAAGCATATTTGCAACTTGTGTCAAGTGTAATTCGAGGGGACAAACAATTAATGAAATATTTAAAAATAAAAACGGAATCTTTACAATGTCGAGTCCAGCAACGAAAATGTCAGATTTACAGATGCTTTTTAATGTCGCCCTTGTCACTGAAATGTCAATGGAATTGAGGGAACGAGCTCAAGTGGCGGAAAAATACATTTCTTATCTAAAAAATGTAATGGTACGATAGATAAAAAAATAAATTCAGTCTCTCTATACCAAAAATAAAAACACATCATAAATTCATATTAAATGTATTCTAGACACGAACCTCTCGAACGGTTTCAACTATGCAAAGCTCCGCAAAAGTTTTCACCCTTCTATGTCAACGAATTTCGAATGCAGCACTGCATCAATTAGAAATGAATTCTAAGTCTGATCAACATGTGCAACAGATAAAACAAGAATATTTAAAATTGATTGGAATACTCGAGAAAGAATTGCTTGACATGGAAGACATTGAAGTGACGGACGTAGGCCCTTACAATGATCTCAGCAATTTAACATTAACAGGCATCACAGAACGATTACGACAGCTTGAAAGCAAGCAGAGCAAAACTGAACAAAACTACAATTTACCACAAACTTACAGCACACGCAGTTTTCGTTCTGATGTAGATGAAAAGTATCCAGAGAATTGGTCACGAGAGTCGCTAATAGATCTCAACAGTGTTGTAAATTTGCCGCCTGTTCCAGAAGATATTTTCACCAGCTCTTTCAAGCCTATCAGGACCTCCAGTCTCTCTTCTCTAAAGAGTATACGAAAAGTAAGATAACTTTTAAAAAATACAGGTAATTAAGTTTAAGGGTGTTGGATTCAAGTTTTAATGTCAAAATTTGAACTCTTCATTTTACTTATAAATATAATAATTAGATATTTTTTCGCTCTATAGACAAAAATCCATTTCAAAAAGAAATAGTGCTACAGAGCGAAAAAATAATCTAATTGCAATATTTATTTTGTCAAATAAAGAGATCGAATTTTGAGGAGTCAACTTTTTGCTTTTCCAATTGAAACTTCCGCTCCGTAATTGAAATAATTATTAAGACTTTAAAAGAAAGGCGTCTAACAAAATTCTAGTCGATTTTTTATTTAATATTATTTCTGAATATTATACTTCTAGGTGAAACTCTACTTACAGCGGGCTGTTAATTCTGAAGACGAGGAAAGCGAGTGCGACGAACAAGAGATGTCAATGTCGGTGAGTAAATCGACTTGGAGCTTCTTGAATTGCATGTCACAACCGATTTTTAAATTAGGATGAGCCGACAAGCAGTTCCGAAAGCAGCGAAGTTCGCTTTGCCACTCTTCCTGTCAAAAAAGGTGGTGCTCTCTGCAACATAAAAGAAGAAACTCCACAAGATCCTTGAATTATTAATTATCAAAAAGAACGTAACACTTTCTGGTCCAAAAAAGAAGGTAACATCTCGAAACGTGAATGTCAGGAAGGTTCTATCTCCAGTGACCACAACGTCACTCAATTCTATAAAATCTTTTTATTTTCCACTTCCGAGATATAATCTTCTCTTTTGTACACGTCGAGATAAGGATAAGGCAGTCTTAAATAAAGTAACACCAATTCGAGGATCAATACTCTTTTAATAGGAAAATTAGACTGCATCACATATCACGAGGACTGTCAGTTATAAAAATATTAAGCGTTTCATCTTTGTAATCCCAAATTCTTAATTTCCCGAAAGAGAGGAAGCGAGTCGTCTTGTTGCGTTGTCTGATCTAAGCCAAGGTTCGCAAATTGCGCGAACCAGTATGTAGACTAGCCAAGGAAAAAAGGAGAATCCAAAGAAGAGCACAATTCCGTAACTAAAAAATGCAATGTTATCAAAATTGTATTCTTCGCAATTTGTAAGATTGTATGTTGTAAATACATACCCCATAAACCAAAAAAGTAGTATTCCAAGTAAAATACTTCCTAAAAAATTGTAACCAGCCATACGGCGGAAACTGAGTCTGGGAGGAATGCGAGTTTCAGAACCGGAGGTAAAGCCATTTGGACCTCGTTTTGGTAATTTCACAACTGTTGTTGGAGGTTGGACAACTTGACGAGTAATTCTGCCGAGAAAGTCATTTCTACTATAGGCAGCGATCAATTCATTCTGGTACTGTAATAAGAAAACATAAAAAAATTTTTTTTAAGAATATAGGAACGGAGTATTTTACAAGAATAAAATAAATTGATGAAATACTTTACTTTGCTGTTTATATAGTTGCACAGCCGATAAAACAGTCTAACTAAGAAGGCATTTTCGTTACTGCGTATTGGTTGAAGTTCTGGATCACCCAGGTACTCTACATATCGAGAGTTTTGTTTTCCATCTGGAATCGGAACAAAAACACCCGGTCTGCTAGAATCCAAACTGGAATCCGCCTGAAAATCAGAAAGAAACTCTCAGTTGTCTTCTAGTTTAAAATTAATTTGTTATAAACTTTTCTAACAAAACTGAAAGCAATTCTACCAGCTTTAATATCAAAATTATTTTATGGAATAATTTTTTCATCATATTTTTACAGACTAGTAATCACAAACACAAAAACACAATCGTAAATACAATTGAAACGTTTAAAGATAAAAAAAATATGAAGAGAGAAAATGATAGTGGGCTGGAATACAGTGATCTAGAAAAATCGAACTAGATCAGGTAGCTAATGGCCAACTAATGGCTTCCTAAGAACTAACCGATGCCGATCGCCTTTTATGACCACCACTCCCCTCTTCTCTCTCCATGCCAAGTGACATAAATCATATAAATGAGGGTAGGTAGACTCATTTCACAAATAGCAGAATTACTTTCTTACCTGAGATTGATGGCAAAATGAAGTTGAAAGTATCGTATCGTGATACTCTTGATCAGCAACTACATTTGCTGGCAGAAATTCTTCTTCCTCCAACTAAAAAAAAAAAAAAAAAATGAGAAACAAATAGATTTGTAAGAAGACTTTCCTCACTTGCAATTAATTTTCGAATGTTTGGGATAGTTACTCACTTTAAATATATATATCAGCCGTTCCTGTGCAAAAGCCAAAAATGTAGGGACCTTCCGTCTCTCTTCTAAGCTTACATCATCGGAAGAATAGTCTTCCCCACTAAAGAATTTCCAAATAGACAGAAGAAGCCTTCTCCCACTTCTTCGCTTTTCTAAAGCTTCAAGCAAGCTAATCGCTGTCAACTGTGCTTGTCGCACTGTGTAAAGAAAAGAAAGTACCTAAAAGAGATTATGTCTTTGTTAAAATCTTCGAATTCATCCAATGATCGACATTTAAGAACAATTAAAAATTACCTGATTTTTCATGATCACTGAAAACATAGGAATATATTGATATGTGGGACCTTCAAGCTCGAGGATTTGTTGTCGCACTATAGCAGTCCACTGATTTCCTGATAATCTACCACGACTTAGAGCGACGTCGTCCATACAGCTTTCAACTTCTAACAACATTTCCGTTAGGTACGATTGTGAAAATACCTATTATAAACAAATTCTGTGTATATTTAGCAGCATTATATAGGTTTAACACTTATTCTAAATAAATGTACCTTCGTAACTCTGAAAAGCATCAATGCGTTCTTGGGTGCAACTAAATCTAGCCTCATAAATCTTGGAAGAAGTTGCTGGAATATCGCTGTGTAGGCTAGCAGATTGTTTGCAACAAATGAAACCCATCTGATAGGATCATGTATTTTTCCCTTTTCTTCCTCTTCCAGTTTTCTATCAATAAAATATATCTGTTAGACTATAGGAATTTTACATATAGTTAGATTTTACTCAAGAAATATTAGAGCTAGACAGTTTTCCTCTCGGCAATCATAATTTTATTATAACAGAATGTACTAACCGTTCCTCAATATACCCAACTCCTGGCATGTATCTCCAAGGTTGAATAAAGCTTAACCAAGCTTCTAAGATCAACCTAAATGAACTGTCAAGGGGCCAATGATGAATCGCTTTTTTCAAAAAAAGGTAAATTTTTCCTTGTACAGATGGTAGTATTACTCTGCACGAATTTGAAAGAAAATTTATAAGCAATACAGACAAAATTTTGAATTCTGCTGTTCAATCATCACTAATATTAATTTTACCTTTTCAATTCGTCCATTGCACTTTTATCTCCCGTTGCACTGTTTGCGAATTCATGCAAAGTTTTTATAAATGCTCGAACAAGCCGAATATGTTCTCCAGAGTGAATGCTGTGCTACAATATAAAGATAATAATGTACAGTCAACCTACATATTTAATTGCACCTTCTTATTCAAAATATTAAAAAATACAATAAATATACTTTTCGTGGCAAAGAGCTCGCACCAGCTGTGACTAGGTTTGGAGAA
>CAJFCO010000118.1:1105184-1117665 GCA_904066015.1 Synergus gifuensis
CATTAAAAGGAATCGTACTGACTTCTTTTATTTATTAAATAATCTTTAATATTTTAAGCAATTCCACTTTAAATAATGCGAAATAAAATTGGTTTATTTAAAGTAAAGAATTTTATTAAAACTCTCTGGCAGTCCAATTATTACCTACTTTTAAAGAGGTAAATTCCCAAAATCTTGTAAAACTACTATATTGAAAGTGATGTTTTTTCTCTTCAAATTAGTAGTTTTGGTATAATTACAAAAACTTAGTAGTGAAGTTACAAGAAAAATTTTTTACAGTAAAAATTGTTATTGTTGCGGAAAACAAGAATTTCAAGAAATATTCTACGTACCGTGTTAGGTGTAAACATAGTAATTTTACGAGTATTTACATTCCGGTACGCTGTGTTGCAATTTGGTACACAACACGCCATTATTAAAATGGAACAATTGTTGTCTCTTAATTTAGTTAGTTTTGATATTTTCACTTTATTATTACTGTACACGCGGTACAACATACAAAATCTACAAAACGTCACTTTTGAACGTTCCTCACCGTGGAACCTTCATAATTTTTGATTCACCATAGTCCATAGACAATGAAGCGAAACGAGAAAGTAGAGAAAATGAGTATTGCACATGTCCGCTGACATGTGAAATTGGCTTTAGATTTTGTGGTGACCAGGGATGGGTATTTAGGAAGATAAAATGTACACTCGACTCCCGCAATACATATTAACGAAATTCCTTTTATCAAATATCACATAAATTGCGCATGCGTCACATTAATTGCGCATGCGTATTGCACATAAAATAATACTTTTTAGCATTTTAAATTGCGCGCGAATAGCAACCAATCAAATGCCGAGCGCAACTCATGCGCACTTATCCCGTGAGATTTGAGGTGGCTGCTGGTTAATATTGGGAGATTGTTAATATTGTGATGGTTAATTATTAAACATTGCAATATTAACAGACAAATATAACAGAAAAATATAACAAATATAACATACAAATATTCCACTCGACTTTCCCAATATTAACCGTTAATATTGGGAGAGTCGAGTGGAATATTTTTACTGATTTCCCTGCTGCACGCAACTGACGCAGTGTACGGTGTACCTGCACGTTCATTCAATAGTTTCAATACAATCTGCTTCCATTTCCATTATCCATTTGATTCACTAGATATAGTTGACTGTAGTTTAGAGTATTTACATATATTTGATGATGCATTTTTAATCCTTTTAATCATTTTAAACATTTTAAAAGACAAGTGTATACAGTGTTTATCGAAGAATAATATTATAAAAAGTTGAAGAACACCAGACATTCTTTTGTCTTGCATAATGGATCAACAAATTGAGCCGATGGAGGTGGAGGAGATCCTGACTGATGCTCATAATTTTGATGAATTAATAGACTTGGATTTAAAACACAATTACTCCGAAAAGCTTGGTCCCAGGGAAATGTTGTCTGTAAGTATCAATCCAGCTATATTTTAATTATATTATTTTTTCCAGTAGACACCGTTGTTATCCTGTTCATAACCTGTAAATCGTTATTCCAATTGCTTTGATATATTTTTGATAAAGTCATATCGATTTGTGTACAGTTATTTTTACTTATTGTTTAATGCATAAGATTCTAATTAGTCCTGCATATTTTTATTTAAGTTCCCAGAAACGAGGTATGAAAATAAAGGTGGTGTTTTTATGACTGGAATAGATATTTTCAGTAAAGAGGAAAAACAAAAAATAGAAGAACGCGCTAAGCGTTTTGGAATGACGGACAAAGAAACATTATCTCGACTGGAAGAATACGAAGATTTATATTCAAGGTAAAACTTATAATATATTTTTATAAAGTGAACGTTTTCAAAAAACATTTATCCAGACCTAATTGATTTTTTAATTATCAACGGTATTATTCTTATAGCATGGGTATCACGAAAGAAAATGAGAACATAAAACATTTTCGAGTAAATGTTTTACATATAAGAGGCACTGAAGAAATGAGTACAAAAGATGTTTTCAAATACTTTGAGGACTACGCACCAGCATCCATTGAATGGATTAACGACGTTTCTTGTGTGTATTACTAATTCGAATTTGTTTTTTTTTTTTGTTATATTTGTACAATAGAAGTGTATAAAACAATTATTGAATCATTGTTTTTCAGGTAATGTTGTCTGGCTCGACTCTGCTTCTGCTGCAAGAGCTTTAGTAGGATTGTCCAAAAAGATAATCGGTATAGGTAATCGAACTGCAACTGACTTAAGTCCAAAATCCAATGAGACTAATGATGAGTGTATCATCGAAGTCGATACTGAAGATAGAAATGAAAAAAAGGGTGATAAAACGGATGAAAGTATTACCAGCGAAAAAGAAGTTCATGTGAAAAATATAAAATATCCTTTGCCTCTCGGAATATGGAGAAAAGGAATCAATTGTCCGAAATCGAAAGGAATTTTCATGAGATTTGCTACGAGATCGGATAAGAAACAACCACATGCAGAGAAAATGAGCGAATATTATAAAAAGTATGGGAATCCCAACTTTGGAGGTATGGATTATTGGAATCATTTAATATTTTCATATCCCTTAAATTGGATTAATAAATTCAAATTAATAATAATATTATACTAAAATATTTCCAGGTGTGCGAGGAATCCTAACAGAATCTGGGAAAAGATTGTACCGGCAATCAACTCAAAGCAGGAAAAGAATGAAAGGAAATTTATCAGATGAAGATGTAAAACCCACATCGAAGAACCCATGGGGAAATTTATCTCAATCATGGGGAGTCAACGACTCGCAAGAAGATGATTTTGTACAAAAATTCCATGTGCCGGATCCACCCAATAGCGTCAAAGATAGATTAGGTGCGAGAACACGTTCAACCAAGAGAATTTCTTTGTCAGGGGAGTCGAATAGTGAATCCGAAAGTGACAGCGAAGAAGATTGGTGCACAAAAAGCAAAGTACTTCGAATGCGTATGCACGCAGACGATGAGGAAGAAAAAATGCAAAAACGTCGTACCAAACTACTTACTAAGGTTGGTTAAAAGTAGCTTTATTTTTTAAAGAATGCAAAAGAGTGTTTCATGTATAATATTTTTGTGAATTTTTGCAGATGACCGTCACTACAACTAACGATTTAAGGTCGAAACTTGGCAGGAGCCGGAAAGAGCGACTGGCGATTCAGATTGTTATAACAAATCCTTCAACGACAGAGGATGAAATTTCGAAACTAAATGCTTCAGAGGTAATTTATTTTGTTTAATTAGGAGAAGTTAATTAATTGAAGAGTCAAGTAATATAAAATTTAATATATAACTTGAAAAAATTCTAGGAAGAAGGAGAAATTGTAGATTCTGAAAACGAGGTCCAACAAGAAAATGAGGATAAGGCAGTGGAAGAAGTAGTAGTGGAAGAAGAGGATGAAGAAGAGGTGGGGGCGGTAGAGGAAGAGGAGGAGGAAGAAGGCGAAATCGATAGTGATGAAGAGAGTGAAGTATCTGAAAAAGAAATTCGAGGACCAAAGGGAAGCGTAATAAAAGTAATAGCGCCCAAGCCACGCGTTGCGTCCACTGTTTGGGCCAGATTAAATAATAAGTCAATCAAAAGTGAAGTCAAGGCAGTGAACAATAGGTATGTTGATATTTTTGTCATTTTTACCATTTTATTTCTAAAACTGCTTGAGTATTAATATGAAAAAATGTATTGATTTCACAGTCAACCATCACGAAGAGATTTAAGAGAAACCTTGAGAGGAGATTTGCGGTCTCGTTTAGGGAAACAAACAAGAAGTCGTTCACCCTTGAGGATAGAAGTGAAGAATGATAAGTGTGCTGATGACAACACTGATTCTGAATAACCAAGTGTGACTAGAACTTGATAAGAAATTAAGGTGATATTAATCTCTGATTTTCCTTTCAATGCACATTAACAGATTAGAAAAACTTTGCTATTACTAATATCGATAGCAAAGACAGGAAAGGGATAGCTGCTTGTTCTTCCACGATATTTTTATCAGACTTTTATAAAATATTTTAAGTTTTTTTAAAAGGGGATAAAAATAATTATTTATGCAAATATTTAAAAAATAAATACTTCTACTTCAGAATAATTGCATTTTAATGAGTGCAATATTAAAATCCATCTTATGTCATTGTAAAGATAATTTTTTCTCAATTTTCAAAAATGTTCAAAAATAAAGATCTGAAGTAGTAACCATGTTAGATACGTACATAAGTCACAAAAAAAGCTTTAGAACGACTGAATTTTTATAAATGATGCATTGTAAATATGAATCGCGAATTTTCTGCGAAAATATTAGCAGTTGAACATTATTTTTGTAAAAAATAAGAAAAACTCAGACATAAAAATGTGTACTTAGCAGCGAAGGATTGTGAAGGACAAAAAGATTCATATATGTTCCAATAAATGGCCAATAAAGCCGGTTTATATTAGCACAATAATACTTTGAATATTTTTTTAAATACAATTGATAATAATGTTTAAATACATTCAACTTACATTGACAAGAATCATTTGGATAATTATTAATTGAAAATACTTCGGCTGATGGTATTTGATTCTGACACGGAGAGAGCTACATTCATAGATTTCGTTCGAGTTATCTTCTATGTGAAAACTGTTTGTTACTTCTGATTTTTTCTTGATAACAATTTTACAAGATTATAATTCTTTATGTTATTCCAACATCTTTGTGTTGGTATTGTATTATACATCAGAGTCATTCGGCGATTCCGATTACTTCGAGGAAAACTTCTTCCTAAACGTGCAAGTTTTATTTTTAAAGGTGCAAAGTTCAGACTTGAGGGGGAACCGCAATGCAATTCGCAAGTACCTTACGTTAATAATAAGATATTCGAAAATTGATCACTTTTGTTTTTGCTAGTCACATAAGCAATTCTTCAACGACAATAAATAATTATTATATAAATTTTAAAATATAAGAAAATTGTGCTTCTGTTTGGCACGTTCTTTCTCACTTTTACGTTTAAAATAAATACTTGCAAATTGAAGTACGTGTTTTTCCCCTTTTCCTTTAATAATTTTAGTGAAAACTAATTTCTCTAAACTGCGATTTGTTTCTCTGAAAATTGAGTTATTCATTTCATGTAATCTATCATTTATTACGAATTAACTGTATGGAAGCCAGATTTTTAAACTACAAAGAAAAAGCAAAAACTAGATGACTACATATTTACTTTTAAAAAATAATATTACTTAATGAATATTACAATTCACATGTAACACAGGGGCTCTATGATTTAGTAAAATCTAAATTTGTCTGCTACAGATAGAATTTTGAATAACTTTTAATAAATTGTGAAGGCAGCACGTTGGTTTAGTCTTAAATATTCTTTGAAAAGCCTTAAATGCAAAGTTGCAAATTCTATGAATGCAGCTGGGCACAAAGTTATATCATCTTGTGTATTAACAAACAAGACAGTATTATCGATACTGGTAAGTTGTACCAAGATGGCATTTCTGCACTATTTAATTAACAACTGTGCCTCAACAAAAATTATTATCTGCAGATTTCTGTGAAATTACAGCAAGTTCATCGCGTTCTGAACTTTTCGACTAAAAAATCAATGAATATACGATTTGCAAATTTCTTCTTAACCAAGAAGAGTTCGAATTTGCGATTGTAGACTTGGAAAAAATATTCTATTTCTAAAAGCCTTAAAAATTAAATAAATGACTGTTTTTTTTTTTAATAAAATATGATAGCCACAAAATAAAAATTTCAGAAATTAGTTAAAAATCTGTAGTTTTAATTCTTTAAACGTATCAAAGTAAATTTTGATTATCATTACAGAAACGCATAAATGTTAGCTAGGGATGCACTTTAATTTAATAAAAGATGATCTACTTTTTGTGGCCATCATATGAAAAATTTCAATATTGAATCTCAGAATATTTTGAAGCCCAACATGAATTTTGATATGATCATTCTTTCTCAAAACTATGAAGAGAAGTAAAATATATAATACATCATTGAAAATAAAAAGAATTTTCTATTCTAAAATCTAAAGAAACCAAGTCCTCATTGAAAAGTTTACATTTTAATTAAAACTAATACCGATTCACTTATGTACATCGAACGGGTAATTAAATTATGTATATCTATTTCTAAATGGGATCATCCTATCTTCGAATCTAAGAATACAGTATTGCAGAGCCGGCAAAGTACAAATTTAAGCATTCCAAGTGGGACAAATACTAAATTTAGGCATTTAAAATGGAAAATGATTCATTTAATTTCTAAACCTTCAAATGTTTATAATATATTAAGAGCGTTGGAGGCACATTCTAAGTTAAAAATTCAATTTCTTAATTTTACTTAAATTTCTGGAAATATAGTATATTACATACCTAGGCCAGTAAAATAAGAAATGTCTCAGATCACATGTAAATGTCGACCGAGGTGAAGCCGGGGTTGATAAAAATGTGATCTGAGGCTTTCTTTTTTACTGGCCAAGGTGTGTATACTATTTTTCTGCTCGACAACGCCAGAAAAAGGCAACTTCGTTTAGCGCAGCGGCCGGGAAGTTGACGCTTTCTGGCCGGAGGGCAGAAAAATATATATTCGCCGGCTTTGACGAAATGTATTTTCTGAAAAGTTAAAGATTGCCTGCTTGTCTGGGACAACAAATGGTACGTAATTTCTTGTCAGAGATATCAGTCTTGTCTGTTAAAGAACAAAGCGCAGGTGGGCTGTATTACTCCTTCGAAAACTGGAGTACACTAGTTCCGGTTTGAAACCACATTATATGTATATAATACACTCGCCAATGTAACATAGATTTCTTTTAAAATGATGTATAACATTTAAAATTCGTAGACGAAATAGATTAATGGCGTATAAGTATAAGATATGAATCAACAACAACAATAAATACACGTACGTAACGTTAAGTATATTAGGCCTGATGATATTGATAATATACTAATATGTAAATATTATAGCCTATCATCGCTTGCCACAGATTGAGTGGCACACAAGAACTCTTCCAATTTTCTAGCAGTATTCTCTAACTTCTTTTTCTCTCTAATCTCTATTTCCGTTCTGATTTTCCTACAATCCTCCACTGTAGAATTAAATTCTAATAAACTATAATTCAGTTTTTCGAATTGATAGAAAATTTACAATGAAAAAAAGCAATTTGAACTAATAATGGCAAATTATAGTTTTACTAATTTGAGCCTCAATTTTTTGATTTTTCAAAATTTCGATCTTGTATTGCTGGAGATACCGCATCGAAAATTAGTAGAGACATCATTTCCAAATACATACAAAAAACATTGAAAATGTGAGCTCTTTTCAAAATTGAATTGAATAGATTGTTCTCTATTTAAAAAGCACTTGATTGTCTTCTACACTCCTCTAATTTCTATTTCCGCGTATAATGAAATGTTCCATCTTCAAGATATTTTTTCTCTTCAAATCGCGGCTATATACGCTTTCAGGAATGAAAAGAGAACATTCTTAGGCTAGGAAGTTGTCTTTTTTTGTCATTTTGTTGATTTTTTTTTAACAATTTAAATCACCTTACGAGCATTTGCCCTTTTTGCCTTTCCATATTCAATTACTCGACGAAGCACAATATAATTTGTAATTACCATTGACATATTTGTATAATATTGTTTAACAAGAAACATAGCATTTGCGTACGCTTATGCTTTGACTGAATATACTATTTACCATTGACGAACGACAATACATACCACTGATTTGATTGACAAATGTCACTGTATGCACATCAGTGCATACCTAGAGATGGTAACAAGAGCAAAGACTTGACAGTGAATAATTTGTGCGAAATTCGCCAAAACACTTTTACCATCTGCCCTTCCGAAAATTCACAGTCTCTTCCGTACGACTTCATCTGTTTCAACTACTCTATCTAATCGAACAACTGGACAAAGTTAGATAGCAAGACCTTTACTTTAATCCAGTACAAGTATTTTATTTTAAAAACAACGTCCTTGCTTCTATAATACGAGATTGCATTCTTTCTATTTCATGTATCCTGGTGCTATTTTTCAAACTGGAGCTGATGACTCTCTACTAAAAAACAAACGTGGCTTAACTTTTCAGCAAATTCTATTTATTTTACAATCTGAAACGATTGTTTGAGGTCTAGAACCTTTTGTCTTTAACAAATCGTACAATATTTACATCATTTTCATCTCCTTGCTTAATCGTTATTTTTTTTGTGGGATTATTTCGGAAAAGGTGTCTTTGTACCGTCATTACATTAAAGCGACTTTGGAAACCTGAGAGTAAAACGAATGAAAAACGTATTTTCTTTTAAAAACTGTCTAACATTCTTTCGATTCCTTTTCAAGTCCCAATAAACGCTCTACTATGGACTGATATTTTCGGAAAAGATGGAATATCGTAGAAAGGAGTGTAATTTAAATATGCGTATACATTTAGAAGGCGAACATGATCTCAAAGTAATTACAATAAATACCATACAAATGTCTACATATATACAATAAACAGCGTGCCCAGTGAGTATTTCTGACAAAAATGCTATAAATGATATCATTCGATTCTCTCCGTGATTCTTTGGTTGTAGTGTATTATCATATTAAACTTATAGGTCAGTTAAATTAGCTTAAGAACCGATTTTCTCTCCAAATATAAGAAAATGTAAGGATATCATTTTCTTATGAACTTTCTGAAAAAATTTATATTCAAAAACTTTATGAAACCCAAGGAAATAGTGACAGAAAAAGAAAAAAAAATGAAAATACGTATTGTTTATTACAGTGTTGAAGTATCATAATAATTAATACTAGTTTGATAAAACATAGTATAGAAAAAGCATTTTAATATTTTTATACTAATTTTGTCATTATTTACCGGAAGGAAGATAAACTACCTCTAAGACTTGAAAAGCGCTTTTAAATACATAACAGTTAAATACTTAACTATTGTTAAAAAGTAAAGATTAAAATTCTAAATTACTAAAAGAATAAGGACACACTGTGCACGCTGCATGTTCAAGTATGGCAGTATCAGTATATTATAAATGAATCACTGATACAGAATAGACATTATTATACCGAAACATTTAAGAAGTAATCTTTCCGAATCTATACGTTTATGATTGCCGTTATTCGTCGCCTTCATTTTTAAAATAAATTATTCTCTCATCATGTTTTTATTGTGCTTATTGTATTTGAGATCCTATGATAAAAACATTAATTTAATTGGATTATAAAAGAACGCTCGGATTGACCTAAAAGAATCTTTTTTTTTTTGTCGTTAAAACAATAATAAAATGTCGTCTCCTCATCGAAGGCCTTACAATTTACACTAAAAATGCATCAATTATAAAAAAATCGATTTGTTTTTCTTTAAAAAAACGAATGTCACAATTCCGTACAAATCGTTCGTGATTAGGTATCCTTCGTTCACACTCCAACTAAACTGCGATATTTTTTTGTCTTTCACTACGCCAGAAATGGTAAAATTATTACAACCGTTTAAAGCGCAAGTGGAAGAATGGCCTTGATTTATAATTTTAGTTATGACCTCAAAGTATCATTATTCATAGTAGAATCACAGATACTATATGACGGTCAGTAACAATACGCTCTATTTTTTCTGGTAAGACCTAAAACTCGGGTTAAACAAAAATTATCGTACAAAATAAAGTTATTAGTTCTGTATAACGAAGGAAAAGGAATCACTGCATTTCTATAGACTTATAACTTTAAAATTCGGATCGCGGGTAAAAGGTTCAACCCTCTTCTCGAACGAATTTTCAATCCTCGGTTTGGCTCACCTGCGTATTCAGATGAAAACAGTTAGTTCTAATAGTTTTACAAGTTCAATGAAAACTGCTTGAGTTTTAGATTTCGCACTCTAAATTTAGATCAAATGTTACGCCAGCGTTCATAAAAGAGTATAAATGAATATATAATTACCCTTTAACTATGAGTTGCCCGTGTGCTGATGGGTTTCTTGAAACAGTATAGTTTCTTCAAAAATATACTGTTTAAGAGTTTCCTTTGGAAGATCATCAAGTTCCATGTCGAATCTAAACGGTTCTTGAGCAACTGGCTGGAATTATTTGAAAAAAGCGTTAAACGAAATTTCTTTAATTTATTCATTTTTTCCTCAATTGAAAAAATAATTTTACCTCATCAGCTGGATCATAATACTGTTCCAGGTAACTGTGAGCCAGTGCGTCTTCAACAACTATTCGTTTATGAGGATTAAACGTTAGCATCTTGTCTAGAAGATCTAAGGCTTTTGGATCCGCATCTGGGAAGAGACTCGTCCACGGAACTTTTGGTTTGTATGGTAATGATTGTAGATAACTACGAGCCTAGAAAAACCAACTTATACTTTTTCAAAAGAAACAAAACAAGAGGATAAAAATAAAGAAATTATTCCACAAGAGATCATTTTCATAACAAACCTTTTCATTTATAATACAGCCAAGGTCTTCGGGAGATGGCGAACCCAGGACACCCAGGATGTGATTAAGTTGATCTAAATAATGTTTCCCAGGGAAAATTGCTCTTCGGGAGAGCATCTCTGCTAAAATACAACCCACAGACCAGATGTCTATCGACTTCGTGTATCCCTACACAATTAATTAACAGTTAATCAAATACTTGAAATTATGTAATGTAATCATTTTTTCTTGTAGTATTAATTACCTTGGAATTTAACATAATTTCTGGCGCTCGATACCACCTCGTCGCAACATACTCTGTGAGGAAACCCGCATGATTGTGATCTGGATCCGCAACTCTAGCCAAGCCAAAGTCACAGATTTTAAGGTCACACGTCGTATTTAAGAGTAAATTACTGGGCTTAAGATCTCTATGTAATACATTCGCCGAGTGGATATATTTAAGCCCACGGAGAATTTGGTACAGAAAGTAGCAGATGTGATCATTGCTAATGGCCTAAAAGAAAAAAAGTACTATCAGAAAAATGTTGCATTTATTTTTAATTCCATAGAAAATATTAGAGTTTAGAATAGACGTCTTCACTTTACCTGAGTTTTAAGTAATTTGTAAAGATCAGTTTCCATCAAGCACTGAACAATATACACATCTTTCATATGATCTATAGACGGGGCCCTCAAAATATCTCTTATGTCTATTATCTAAAGAAAAAAATAGAGGATTGTAATTAACTGGGATAATTGGCAACGTATAAATAATTAATCAGATCAACATTTAAAACTCACATTTTCATGCTTAAACCTCGTAAGGATTTTTATTTCCCGTAATGTCCTTTGGCTATAAGTTTGATGTTCGAAGGGTGAGATTTTTTTAATAGCTACTTTTGTTTCCGTCTTGTTGTCAAACGCAGAACTGAAAATAGCCGATTTCTTTCAGAACAGTTTTAATAACATATATTGTTATCATATTAAAAAATATTTGCATTGTACTCTCTGACGTCATGTAATATAAATTGCTTTTGATTGCTTTTCCTCATGCAACATTCTAAAGCATAAAATCTAAACATCTCATGAGAATTTTATTACATATTAACAACTATGAATTACAGATTAGTATTTGAAAAACCTGTTTGTTGTTATATAAAACAAAGCAATCGTTTTTGTTGCCGACGAATAATCCTATCGATTATTTGTGTATGTACACAAAAAAAAACTAATAAATTCTCACAAATTGAATATCTTCGAAACCAATGATTTAAGATTACGATCATACTTTCGTATTTCGATAAGCTGGAGGAAAATGATAAAGTATGATTATAATCTTCCAGATAAAGCGATTTTATAAAAAAAGGGGTGTGACATGCGTGTTCAAAAGTGGCGCCAATAAATAAGAGTAATAAAACATAATTATTCATTTTTCTGCACAACTTAAAATGAAAAGTTTTTCTTGGCATGCAGGAGACTATAATTATAAATTTGAAGAAACGGTTTAATCGTGACAGACGCGACTATGAATTGTTTATCGTCAGTTCTACGTATGGACTGTCAAGTAGTGAGACGAGAGCGCTAGAATGTTTTCGACATTAAAATGTTGTCAAAAAGAGAACTTACACGACCATTCCGTAGGCGCCTTCGCCCATGTAGGCCAAATTCGTATAGCGTGGGCCAACCTCAAAAACCTGACCCCGAACAATTTCCGCATTTGGATTCACATTCGTTGGAACTTCACCCGCCATTTTGACAACTACTATGCGGCTCCGAAATCTCGAGGCTCGAGGATTGTTGGTTGAAGTGAAGTGATGGAATCATGAGTAGACAAGAAAGACAACATTGTGATGACCCGATCTCAGGGCCGTCTATGAGTTCGTTAGTTTGAGACGAACTACTTTTCAAAAAGGCGCGAAGGCTTTAAATTATTTTATGCTTATCGGCAAGCTTATGAAGATAAGCGAGGAAATTCAATTTCTTTAAACAAAATATGAACAAGGTGGATTGCAAGGACTATTTATTAGCTGAATGTAAAATA
>CAJFCO010000118.1:1117765-1131141 GCA_904066015.1 Synergus gifuensis
AATTGTATAAATGGAATAGGTCACGTGATCTAAAACATTCGATTTAAGAGCAGAGGGCTTGTGAATTAGCCTTTATTTTCTTGCTCTTGCGCAGTGAAAAATATGAAGATGAGCACACATGTGTACTCATCACAACATATTCTTTCTGCTGCTTTGCGAAACTAGCGGCAGCTTTTACAACTGAGCTGTGCTGTAGATATTCCCACCAGGGTTGGGGAAAAATGGATTCCGTCTTTAAGGTGCTTTCATACGTCACTTTCATACAGGCGAAAAATGTATCTTCCTCTCACTCTGTATGTGATGACGCCATGTATTTATCTCACTTTAGACTATTCTCTGTTTTTGGCAGGCTTGTGTACACTCGAGTCTCCCAAATGTCAAGAAATTTTTGCCAGAGGCTCTCCCAAATGTCAAGAAATTCTTTATCCTCTATAGTCACATCAATTGCGCATGCGTATGGCGTATAATATATTTTTTAGCATTTTAAATTGCGCGTGAATAGCAACCAATCAGATGCCGAATGCAACGCGTGCGCAGTGGTTACAAGTGGGATTTGAGAAAAACGGACTTGACATATGAGAGAAACTTGAATTGACATTTGGGAGAACTTGAGATTTGGGAAGTTGACATTTGAGAGACTCGAGTGTATATGTATATTTGGCATACAGTTCATAAATATACATGTTCTTTTTAGATCCATAATATAAGTAAGTTTTACAGTTATAAAGATACTTAATAATAATAGTAAAATGCCAGTTACCTGTTCCACGAAATGCGGTCATCAAGCAGTATTAAAGGTGAGTTTTAAATTATATTAAAATAATTATAGAATATTAAATAAGCAGATAAAATTCATACTAAGCACTTCGATATTAAAGATTGTTGTTGTTGTCAAAAGCTATAAATATCGAGCTTAGTTTTACATACACTTTTTAATTCATCTAAGATAATATATAAGTTTACTTTTGTACCCACTTCATAGAGACCAAAAACAGGAGATGCTCTTTGCAAAGAATGTTTCTTTCATGCATTCGAATCAGAAATCCACAATACAATCATAAAGGGACATTTATTCAACAAAGGTGACAAAGTTGCAATAGGCGCATCCGGAGGAAAAGACTCAACAGTCCTTGCATACATCTTAAAACTATTGAACGAACGGTATAAATATGGACTCGATCTTTTTCTTTTATCAATTGATGAAGGAATCACAGGTACTCATTTCTTAAATATATGTTTGAATATAAGAACAATCTATTGTGAACTGCTCTTTTTGCGTAAAATTAATACCATAGAACATTATAGGATACAGAGACGACAGTCTTGAAACTGTTAAAAGGAATAGAGATGATTACGAAATGCCCCTAAAAATTTTATCGTACAAGGATTTATATGGCTGGACCATGGACGAAATTGTCAAAGAAGTAAGCAGAATTCCTGAATTAGAAAGTAGAAAAGATCTAAATAATACTCTGAATATTTTGTCGATATTATCAAAATGTGTGTGTGTGTGTGTGTAAACATTTTTATATATAAATATATTTTTGAATGTCTATTAGATTGGAAGAAAAAATAACTGTACATTTTGTGGAGTTTTTCGACGTCAAGCTCTGGATAGAGGAGCTGCTCTTCTAGGAGTTGATTGCATAGCGACTGGTCATAATGCTGATGATATTGCAGAAACTGTCCTGATGAATGTTTTGAGAGGAGATATAGCAAGATTACAAAGATGTACTTCAATCATCACTGTAAGTAGTTTATTAATATATATTTTATATTTAAAAAGACTTTAAGGGATTTAATGGGATTTGAAACGAATTTACTTCCTAGGCAGGTGAAGGCGCAATCAGTCGATGCAAGCCTCTGAAATACACTTACGAAAAAGAGATAGTAATGTACGCTTATTTCAAGCGTCTTGTATATTTTTCAACAGAGTGTATTTTCGCTCCGAATGCTTACAGAGGTCATGCACGAACTTTCTTAAAGGATTTAGAAAAAATAAGACCTTCAAGTATTATAGACATAATACATTCAGGTGAACGTATGCAAATAAAGAATACAGTTAAATTTCCAGAAAGGCGAAATTGTTTACGCTGTGGATTCGTATCGAGTCAGGAAATATGCAAAGCTTGCGTTTTATTGGAAGGTTTAAATCGAGGTTTACCGAAACTTGGTATTGGTAAGTCGAATAAAGCGAAGCAAATAATGGGTTTTGCGCCGAATATAAGGACGGAAGATAATAAAAATAAGAAGCTAGAGTTTTAAATATATTTTGTACATAAGGCAAATACAATAAAAATAAACATTGTATATTTTATTCACTAAAAAACATTTTTTCGCGGTTGCCATGAAACAAAAATTCTTGTTTACATTCCTTTTTGTGCAAGCATGAAAATAACAGAATGCGAATCATTAGTTCAATATTCCTTTAACTGTTTTGAAATAAATTAAAGTATATACATGTAACTTTTCACAGTTACTTAATCACTCCATTATATTTTAAACTATATTAGATTAGACCGAGTGGTTAATATCAATTTTTTTCTCATGTTTAGCGGATAATAAATTTTAGACAAAATATTTAAAATTTTTAGAAGAGCCTCAAAAGTCGAATTCGCATTCTGTAATTCAGGAAGATGCCAAATATTTTTTAATGCATCATTGAGCGTAACAACATGTTTGCTAGATTTCACACATCCCTTGGTAACAAAATTAACTAATGTAGGCTGGATATTTACTTCTAATAGGCGCACGGCAAATGGGACACTCGGAAGTGATGCCCTCCGAACAATCCTCGCATAAACATACATGTCCACAAGTCAATAAAATAATTTCGCGCGGATTCGATCGACAAACTACGCACACAAGGTCCTCTGTAAGATCTGTATTTCTAACTTTTTGTCTTCTTTCTTTTCGAGAGGCAGCTAAGGAATCGCGTAGTTCTCTTGCCGCTCTTTCCTCTTCTCTATCCTTCCAAAAACGACGTGCTATTAATCCTCCGACTATTATTCCAATAGCACCAAACATGAGACATAACCACCTGTAAAATAAAACTGTAAGAATTGAACAGCTCAATGATCATGAATAAGACTATTCTGCAAGTTTCAACTGGAAATATCGACACCTGGATTTGAAGGTTAGAATGCAATATGTATACCCATATTTAAAAATTTTAAGCAAACAATATTTGAAAATAAAACATAGCAACTTTTTAAATGTACCTTATCAAGAGTCCTCTCATGATTTGTTGTTTATCTTAAATATATCATTTCAAAACCGGAAAACATGATATTCTAAAGAAAACATAACTTTTACATCACAAATGATGACATCACAGAAAGCAAACAGAAAGAGATAGAATAGCTTTTCACTAGTTTATCTCTTTCACTCTTACGGGACCGACCCTGCACTAGAGTTCTTAGTGAGTAATATTCCCGTTCTCGGTAACGTTACGGAGAACGAGAAGGTAACGTTAAAATGGCTACGGTCATGAATTATCGACGGCCCTGAAGGTGCAGTCCCATGTCGGCATAAAGCAGAAACTCATGAGAGTGACAGAGATAGGCAGATCTGTTTGTCTCTTTCACTCTCATGAGTTTCTGCTTTACGCCGACGTTTTCTGCCGACCTGGGACTGCACCATGAGACTGCTCACTGACTTTCTGTTAGAGAAATTCCGCCGTTGGTTGAAATTTGAATCGCGCGCCAAATTTTGACCAATGGCAGCACACATTGGCAATCGACTAGAGAAATACTGCCATTGGTCAAAATGTGAGCAGTCTCAGGGCCGTCGATAATCCATGACCGTAGCCAGGGGGGGCACCAAGGGAGATTGTTCCCCCTCTAAATGAAAAATAAAAAACATTTCTGTAGTAAGTACACTGTAAAAAATATTATCGTAATTTTACCACAATGAATGATGTGACATTTTTTACCTAGATAATGTTAAAAAATGTTAATTCTCTTAAATTACGTAAGTTATGGTAACGTTCTTTGTTACCTTACCCAATTTTAAATTACCGAGAATTTTCGAACTCTACCCTGCACATATGCACATTGCACATAGAGTGTGCTGTAAATAGGCGATATAGGCCTTCAAACTCGACGATTTTTCAATCTTGTTTTTCAATATAGAAAATTTGTACTATTTAAATAATTTAAAAAGACATGCCCTTTTACGTATGAGTATTTGTTCTAAAATTCAGTGAGAATTAATTTTCTTTAGTTTAGACAAGTATTTTACAATTATACATGGTTTTATTCACCTGTAGGTTTTTCTTCGATCGTCCAGCTTTCGCAAAAGAGAACTCACTGACATTGTTGTCAGATAAAATGGGGTACCGTCTCCTGGAGGTTGTAAGGCAAGAGAATCAGGCTTCGATGCAGGCCTTGTTAATTCCCCAATTCCTGTTAAAACCGATCCTTCTCTCAACATTTTTTCTGTTGATTGAAGGCCTCGTTGTCGAACTCCTATTGATTACATGCAATAATAGTATCACATAATTGAAAAAGCATTTTTTTTACAAAACTTCAGTGCCCCAAATATTATTATTTAAATTAAAAAGAAATATAATTCATATACCTGTGAAAAATCCCCATAAATGATCTGTAAATGTTGGAACTTTAGGCTCGAAGACATCTGATACAGTATCCATATCTAAAATTTCTGCACTCATAGCATCCACAATTTCAACCTTATACGATCCACTGTGTAAGGCAAATGGTATATTATTATAAACTTCCTGTATTGTAGATTCTTGATCAGACCTGAAATACATGGAGATAAGTTTAACACTTGTATGTGAATGACCGTAGAAATTATCATCAAAACATATAGTCACCAGAAGCCGGCACTTGTCCTCGCGACAACATGTTCCTTAACTGTTAATTTTTGGATAACTCCAGTGATATCTTTGTTATTCACGCTTCGTAAAGGTTTTCCTAGTGGAAGAACAACCCCTCTTATAGCTATGTATGCAATTTTTCCATCAGAGTTGTTAACAATCTTGTTCAGGTTTGATCCCACATCGTGAAACTCGGCGTTCTAAAGAATAATTTAAATCATTAGTCTTTTAAGAAAATTTCTGAACTTATAAATCAATAATTACAGTAAGAAAAATATATAAATATAAATTTTCAATGTTTCTTTTTCAAACAATTATTATTAATCTTTTGTGAATAAATTTGAGTGTGACAACAGATACTATTACACAATTAATATATATTTCGATTTGATCACAAAGGAATGTTGAACAACTGTTTTTAAAATTAAAACACAAATAATATGAACATACCTTGACAGCTGTGATAGAATTTTTGCAATGAAAATATTGCTTCAAACACATACCAAAAATTAGACTGTCAACACCAAGGACGATTAATTCGCCCAGGTAATCCATTTTTAGGTTATACTTTTGAAAACAAACGTGAAGTTTCTTTGATTCTTCCCATTTCCATTACTCCTATATGTATCTATAAATGCTAACGCTCACTCAATTTCGACATTCAATCCATGATTGTCTGTGTGCACCGAATGTTTTTTTAAATATAAAACTATTTTTTTTGCTATTTTTAAACACGAAATGATAATCTGCAAATGCAGATTGTTGTCGGTAATTCACAGTAATTTTGGTCGCCAGAGGACTCTTCTTAAAAAGTGACAGTAACAAAAGTGAAAAGATACAAAACACGTAATTTGAAACCGATCACAAATTACTGCATTTAGGTATTTTTGTTCGTTTTTGCTAGCTTCATGAATTTATACTGAAGCTAAATAAATCAATTTTGACTCATTGTATTTATGCTCGATCCTCAAAATTAGATCTTCGATTTACTAAACAAATTTTAAAATTCAATGTTTCTGCGCAAATGTAGGTATGTATTTACATTTTTAAAATTTTAAACTCAACTTTGTATTGCAGTATTATAGCTAAAAAGAATACAAGACACTAAATATTACAATAAAAATGACATTGTTTTATTTATCTAGTAACAGTTTCGATTTTATCATACATAATATATTTAAAAGTATCAAGTATAAATCTGTTGAAAACACATTTAATCGAAGCGTAACAGAAACTGAATACAGTCTTCTCAAATTACATATATTATAAATTTATTTTACTAAGTTCTCTCGTGATTGCGCATAGCGCAACAATGAGATCCGTGATGTCAAAGTTTCAGGATTACTGGTAAAAAAAAGCACAATATTTCCCATACTTTGGATTAGTTGCATCGCCAACCTCATACACGATGAAAATAATTTAATATATTATTGAATTTTTTACTCGTCTTTTTCCGAATCACTTTCATCACTTTCATCTTCTAATTCTGGCATTGGAAAACGAAGTATAGCTGCCACTCCGGTAAGTTGATCTAGCTCTGAAATTTATAAATTAAGCTAAAAGATGTTACGGAAACACTTATTCTACAATAAAATAATTGCTTACGTTCTCCGGATATGTGCATACTCGAAAATATTTTAACATCTCCACCAGAATCTTTAACTCCTTCCACTAAATTGACATATTCCTTCCTTAAGGCTACGTTCTGAGCTCTGTAAAATAAAAATTATAATTATCATTTTGTCCTAAAAAGCATAGTTCGATTATTTAAAAAAAAAAAATTTCAATTCATCCTTACCGAAATAATTTATCAGAAATAAGCAGCGTCTCAATAGCCTGAGCTTCGTTTGCTTTTTCACAGTGCTTTTTACCATAAAACGCTTTCTCAGGATCCGCTTGCAATATTGCGTAAAATGTTTCTAAAGCTTTTACTTCACTGGCAGCTTTGGTATCCGCAATGAGATTCATAACCGCGGGATCAGCTAAGACCTCTGATGTAATATACACATTTGTATTAATAATAAACAGATTCTATTTCTAATTTATAAAGTTTAGGGACATGTGATATTTGAACTTGTCAAACTAGGAGAATCAAGAATATTTAAATGCACAATACCTTTTAGGGAGTGTTTAAAACCAGAGCTTGCATGTACGAGCATAAATTTGCTTTTGTTTTCGAGGATCAACTTGATGTCCGACTTGATTGCTGCTTGAATCATATACTCCATCAATTGATCTTTTACGAAGCCAGGGCTGGCAATGATGATGCATTTTACTATTTCGAAGTCAATGTGCCTTAATATTCCTTGCATTACATTCTCGTAAAATCGGACTAATGCCTAGAAAAGAATCGTATATTTTCAATTTTAAAATAACAAATAATTTATCAATTGTATACATACAATTATATTGTATATTACAAAACCTTTTCATGTTGCGAGACGTTTCCTTTTCTTTTTCGTGGAATAACTTGGTCTATTTTGGCACGCACTATAGTCATATTTGATGTTACTAAACAAATGTGCGCTATTCCTTCTTGCATTATAACAGCAGCGACGTCAGCACTCTGGGTAAAAAAAAAAACATGTTATTTCACGAAAGCTTCTTTTTAAAAAAATATTTCAATGAAAGCAAAGTGAAGATAACATACTTGAGCTGGGTCGCAAGCGGTATCAACTCGTTCTAGTGAAATCGAATCCCACTTAGATTTTACAAGAGTAAATTTTCGATTTTGTTCTACGTCCAGAGTGTGATAAGCACCCATCTATATAAAACATGTAAAAAAAAATTTTAAGTATCTATTTCAGTTTCAGAATTAAAACTTGTTAAAACCTTTTTACAACCGATATATTCTGGGAAACTTACCTTAACATATTTATTTTCCTCTATATTTCTTCCTTTGAGTCTTAAAACACAAGCTTGAGTATCAAAATCAATACCCTCTACCCTTATAGTAAGGGTGGTTCTTACTCTGTAGCAGTTGGAACTTCCAGTTGAAGATTCGGATTGAACTTTCCTGTTAAATGGATTTATTATTTGAGAAAGTTTACATAATATGTGGTGTCCTTTTTACATTATATACTAAAGAATTATTTACCTAATAGTTGAGCAGCTGACGCAGTCCCCTTCACTTAATAAATTATAAGCATGCCACATGTCTTCTGTATTCTCAGGAATCAGACTTACACCCCTAGAAATTACATTATTTTGTCTAACAATTAGTTATATTTACAAAATATTGTATATACAAGTAATATAAATTACCCTCCTCCATCTTTGTCAATGTCTTTCGCTACCAGCTTCATTGTATAAAAATACCTGGAAAATTTCAAATTCTGTAGCAATCCTCTAGATTAGGAACTGTGTAAAAATAGGAAATACAAACAAAATAATTAAAGTAAAAGTAATTTAATGAATCTTGAAAATTTTTACGTTTCAAATTATATTTTCCGCTCTATTTACAGTAAAATTAAAAATATTACAGTAAGTAATATATCAGTAATATATTATATAATATATAATATATCTATAATATATTATATATTACATATATAATATGTAAAATTATTGTTGCAACAATAATGGAAGGGTTTGAAGTTTTTTGTTAGGTTAAGAAATTAAAACTCGTTTCTTTTTGTGCATAAATTACATCTGTTCTGCTTACCTCGTAAATAATATTGCATCTAATTAACAGTTTTAGTAATAGTAAATATTTCTTTTTTCGTATGTGGTTTAAATAAAGTAAAATAAAACGGAGTAATATTTGATATTAACACACATGACGTACACGACATTTTGAAATGAACATATTGTAATTGTAAAAAAAAACATGTGTAAAAATGTATGTAGTCAACTGTCAAAGTACATATAAATACAGGTGCGACTGCAGCAGACGACAATAAAGGGGTTTTTAGTCCAAATAATGGAATTTTAGGAAGCCCTTTACTTCGTAAAAAGGTGTGGAAATAATAATCGTCGCTTTCAACTCTTTAACAAGAACCTTTATCTTTATTTAAGTAAAACTTCACATTGCACGTATATATGGAGCGTGCGCATCCGAAAGCAACTACTCTTCTTCTTCTTTTTTACCTTTACATATCTATCTATCAGCATACGCTTTTTTAGATGGGTAACTCGATGATGAGTTTTTTCATAGTCGAGAGGGGAAACTCCATGGTGAGTTTTTATCGATGATACAAGAGAGGAAACTCGATGGCGAGTTTGATCAATGCAAGGTTGGGTATAAAACTAGGTTATCCCCCACAACAATTTTCCAAAAGCGACATCTAGTGGTAATAGCTAAAAATGCGCAAGTGTTCACAATACGAGATGTGAAAGAACCTTTATATATTGTCATTTTGTTTTTTCCACAGGTTTTTTTTTTCAAACTTTGAATATTTTATACTAGAGGCGCCGTGTTCAAATTAGTTCGTAAATAGACCGTAAACATCGCTGATGACGAAAAGACGAATGTCATATGTCATATGTATATTTTTTCCGTTAAAAAGTAGAAGTGAATTCTGCAAACGCGAGCGAATTTTAATTAATATTTGCGTGCTGCGCGTTGTAGTGATCTTCCCATTATCTTGGTTGAGAATTAATTATGTTAAGAATCAATTCGTTAGCGTACACCGTTGTAGTTAATTAAGGTAAGGATCACCACCTTCATCACGAAATTTCTAACGGCTTTTGCGCCCTGCAATGTTTTCAATAGGATAACCTCCCTTTTCTCTATATTTTTTTCCAATTCACTGTTTCCTACGCTTTTGTTTTGATATGCAATCATATTTTTTTGGTATTTCGAGCACTCCCTGTATGTCCTAGCTTCTTGGTTTATAAAAAGTTGATGTCAGGAGATTATACTCAAGGAAGAATCGATTTTTTTAAATGCGGTCTGCGGCAGATTTAATGTTGACTGCAGCCAAAACGATACAAATTTGCTTGAAAACGTTTTTGGTTACCCTTCCTTTGAAAACAATTAATGCAATTCATTAATTTTTTTTTCATGAAAAACGAGATTAACTTCAATTTTGAACGCCTTTCAAGGTTTCTTTCTATGAATGTGATATTCTGAATAAAATGTATCAAATGTCACTCAGGTAATTTATACTTGAGTAGGCAATACTCGATACGACTTAGTAGAAATTTAAAGAGGAGTACTTTGTATAAATAATGTAAATAAGTGGTTTATATTATAATTTAAGTTAAAAGTAAACTTCTTTTCCACTTTTATGGGATTAAATTATTTCTTATTTATTATATAAAAATATATAATTACTATAGTGTTTATTGTTTAATATTTTGTTTCAGTGTTGCATAATCAAAAGTGCGTCGAATATATTGAATTAAAATGGCAGAAACGAAAGCATCAGGTTTACGTCAACCATCAAAAATCGGAAGGCCCTGCAGTGCGGTACCTCCTAAACCTGCTGTACCACCGACACCTCCAAGACCTTCAATGAGTGAGTCACTAAAAGCATGAAAATTTTCTCGCTTTTGTGTTGATTGCACTCTTTATGGTCTATTTCACAGATTTCATAGATCATACAGCATGAAAGAATTTGCACTGCTTGTATTTTTGCATCATGATAGGAATGTAAACTATATTAGTGTTCAAGTTGATTGGATCGAAATTTCTTAAGAAATTCCAGGAAAAGGTTTTTATTAACTCAGGGTAACGGAAAACCAGGAAAGACTGAGAAATGACCGGGAATTTAATTTTAAAAAACCGGGAGTTTATTTATGATCGCAGTAGAATTCAAGTAACTAACTATTTGACAGAATTAAAACAATATTGAATATTTTATTCAATCGATTTTGAATATTAAACACTAAAAGTGTTTAATATTAAACACATTAAACACATTCACTATTAAACACATTAAAGTGCTAAAGGTAAATTAAAGTGATTAAAATCTTATTCGTTGGTAGTTTACTACACGCAACAAAGTTGTTAGTCTATTTGAAGCTTCAAGTGCAAAGTATCTGCAGTATTCAACCTATATCAGAGACTCCAATTAAAAAAGAATTATCACTCTACTAAATTAGAGCACTTATATTTTTTTTCAGGAGTCATTTTAAAAAACGGTATGAAAGTTCGGCTAAAAATAAAATTCGTTAAACGAACGTCTTTTAGGAGAATTACGTCAGTGTTTCTCTTTAAATGAAGATTGTATGGGTTCTTTTTTTAAAAGATCAGAAAGAGGAAGTAAGCGCTTAGAGTTATTTTCCGAACTCTCATAGTCAATGACAAGGTTACAATATTATAGACATAGACTTTAAAATTTATTAGTCAAGCTTAGGACAAGAGGACAAGCGTGGGCTGCGTTGCGCTTCACAATATTGTTTTCCCATTTTTTCATTGTTTACTAACTCTAACAGACAGAATAATTCAAGGGGTCTAATAATCCACTCTTAAATGGATTTAAAACTGCTAAAAATGTTGATTCATTCCAATGTAAAGAATAATTATGTAAGTCCCTTTGCAAGTTTCATGGAGGGCTTATTTTCGTATTCTCTTAAGATAAACTAAATTATCTGATTCTGATTTAATAAGATTATGCAGAAAGATCAAGAATCAGTCAGTTGATAAATTCTGAGGTAATCTTCTTTGAAAAAAAAAACTTAAATTAACATAGTGGTCTGCCGGAAAAATAACAAAAGATTTATTAAAAATATTAATATTAAATATTATTGTTATAAGCTTTACTATACTTAATGTGGAAACGTCTTAATGAATTTTTAACGAAAGGAACGAATCTGATCCTCTCGTCATCGGAAGCGTTTATTACTACATATTATTCTTTGTGAAAGAACATACCCCACCACTTTTTCTGTGATGAGTACATACATGAGTACATGTTGTATACACTGGAGTGTACGAGAACCTGATATAAACACCCACGGGGACCCAGAAACGTATAGCAGTAGTGGTTATACAGCTCACAATCAGAGCTCCTTGCAAGTCGTTTGCTTACCTCTCGCCGCGACACATCTGTCCTAATTGACCTGGTAAATATTTTCAAAATCAAGATTTACACGGAAGGAAAATGTTGGATTGACGAAATCATTTGTGAAATTTATTTAAAGAGAAAAAGTGTAATATTGCATATTTTCGATTTACTGAAGTATTATTTTTTTTTTATCGTTGTCTTAAGATTTTTATTTGAATACTTCAGTGACCTAGTCCAATGAAAATTACACAATTTGTTTTCTTTGAGTTTTAAAACGTTCCAAAAAGTGTTGTGTGGAAATTATCTGAATTGTAGTTGAATAGGGTAAGAGCATCAATTGTTGACACCTTTATCTATTGTTAACACCTCTTTCTAATTTGTTTAAAACAATTGAAAAATGCAAATATTTAACGTAGTTTATTCAAGATACTATTACATATTTTGCTCACAAAATATGATAAAATTTTGCATTTTCCTGCTGTTAACGTAAATTAGAAGGAGGTGCCAACAAATGGTGCTTTTACCCTATATACTTGAAAATTTTGTAATTATAAATTCTGAACTGGGTGATAAATTATTTGAAAAACATAATGCGAACTTTTTTCAAGTGAGAAAATTAATTTAATGCAAACTTTAATGTCGATTTGTTTTATTTACAAAATAAACATGTGTTTTTAAGAGAATAATAAATAGAATATAAAAACAATAAAAATCCAACATTATCGTTCCAGAAAGTGATAATAAAAAATCTTTTGTTTGCTACACATTTTTCAAAATATTGAAGAGTCGAAGAACTAGAAAATTTTGGTCTTGCACGTTTTTGAGTGTTTTCATTGTATATCGCAGTTGGCGATCTAGAAATAATGTTCAAGGAATGTGTACATGTCATGCATTAAGACGATTTCACTTGGTTTCAATGTCAGATCGTCAGATGATTGCATTTAAATTCAGAAATCATACTTTTAAATTTTCTTCTCAATTGCATGGAAAAGTTACAATGAAATTATTTGAATATTTTCTGTCATTATAAATCGAAATTAGATTTCAGTTTTGAAACGTAATCTAATAAGTGGCAAAAGAGTTAAATCTTGGCGTGCGAAAACGAAAAGTTTTTTTTTTTTTTTTTCTAATTTACTAATAGGTATTTAAATTACAATCTAAACTTTTTTTCGTGCAATGATGCAACTCAGGAATTAGGAGAAACATAAAAAACACAATAAAGTGTAATAAATAAAAATTCATGAACACGATGTCCTCGAAAGACAACAGTGGGCCGGATTGGGTTAAGGCGATAATTATTGTGCTTTTCATTGTATAATTTACTTAATGAGATTCTTTTCAAAAGTTGAATCATTTATCCAAAAATAAATGGGATTTTATTATTTATTGCGTCAATGATTTTAACTGAATTATAAAAGAAAAGTTGGCCGGATTGGGTTAAGGCGATAATTATTGTGCTTTTCATTGTATAATTTACTTAATGAGATTTCTTTTCAAAAGTTGAATCATTTATCCAAAAATAAATGGGATTTTATTATTTATTGCGTCAATGATTTTAACTGAATTATAAAAGAAAAGTT
>CAJFCO010000118.1:1131151-1148062 GCA_904066015.1 Synergus gifuensis
TCTTTTAAATGTCCTCGATTTAAGATTACGAGTCTTATTTTAAAAACCTTAACAGCTCTTTTTTGTCTCTTTTTTCACATACACACTCATCAATCACAAAGAAGGTCGTTCACTCTCGGATTGAGAGTACTTATTAAAGCGATTGCACAAGATGCCCTTAAAACCAGATGCAGTTTCTATGTACATCAGGCGTGGTCCTTGTTTGTTTTTGTAATCGATTTCTTTTTCTGTTTGTATTTTTATTGTCACGCGACTAAAATACTACGTATATGGGTGAGGCGTTTTACTCATATATCCACATAAGTACGCCGGCAGCGAGGGCACGTATCTTACCTTATTGGTTCATCTGTGTTTTCTGCACAGACTGAGACCTATAAAACACAAACTGTGCAGTCATCACTACATGACGCATGCACTTATGCAATACAATATTTATTATTCAATTGTATCGACTCCACATTTTGTTGAACTAATTCCATTTACCAATTCTGAGAAAGAGCTATAGTAGAGATTTTCATTAATCTTGCGTTTCTATTTTCCTTTCTATTGATTCCAATAAAATTACGTATTCTCAATTTTTAAAGAATTTCTAACTTTAGTTTAAAAAGGTGAATAACATCCAGTAGAAATCAGAAACTAGTAATTACTCACAAGATGACAAATTGTAACAAGTCACTCGTCATTCATAGAAAATAAGTTTAGTAGAAAAAAGTACTTACTTAATTGAAAAAATCAACAACTGCACATTTGAATAGATTCTGAGCGAAGCAATTAAGATTAATTAATCTATATCGTTCATTAGCATCAGATATTTACATCTTCTTAATATGGATATATGATCTCAGGTCAATGAATTCTTCTCTCAATATATTTATATGTGAAGTCATTTTTTTATATTTAATACCACTTTGCTTTTAATTAATAGTATTTTCTTTACGTAAATTGTTCATTTGGTATAAAAGTAGTAAGTATTAATTTAACTTACTCTTTCTTAAAAGTGGAAAAATATATTAAGTAGTCTCAAATTACGTGTGCGATGTCTTGTATATAAATGGTCACTCGAAATCTATGTCAAGTATTTTATTTCATCTGTATCTACTCAGTTAGATGTTTCTTATAAGAAGCGCCACTTTGATATCAATCTTTAAACTTTATATAGGCTCTAAAAAGTGGAAATATAATTCTAAAATTTAAAGCGAGTTATAAAAATAAATAACACATGTAATAAGATTGTAACATCGATTTTATGTTACGTAGACGATTAAAAGGCGCTATTAATGAAAATGAAATTATTCGATGACAGAATGACAAATGAATACAAATTATTAAAAACGTTTGTAGATATGCTTGAAATATTATGACATCATGTCTTGCTTTTTTTTATGCAAAGTACTTTTTTGCATCTCTGCGTGAACCAGTTGCGTTGTTTTATTAGTGAAGATATCTTTTTTCGATTGATATTTTAATATTTATATAAAACAACCGAAAGTTTTGATTTCGAGACCGGTTTCATTTCTGCGGTGATTTCATACAATTCTTTGTTTTACGTGACCTTTGGAAAGTCATATGAACGCATTTATATGTAAATTATTAATCTAAAGTGCACTTAATGAAAATACTTGAAAACCCATAGTCGTAAACCCAGTTTGCTTTAAACCCACGTAAACTCTTGTAGTACATTATTATACCGTTGAATTGGAGACTTCCTGTAGTTAATGTGGCGCAAAAAAAGTATATTTCGAATTCTTTAAGTTTTATTCTCTTTTGAATCTATCAACATCAAAGTAAATAAAATTATAGATGATTTCCTTCGTTTTTTTTTTTCATAATTATAAGTGCTTATAGTTGAACGTAATTAATGCGTAAATGTCGGTTAGGGAAAATTGGTCGTGGAACACAGTAGCCTTCTCATTTTCTCAACGAGCGAGGAATTTGCTTTTTTACAAATTACAATCTCACTATCGCAAAAGCATCGTCTCAAACACAAGCTTCTGCCCACGCGACCGACCTACTGCCGCCACTCCTACAACCTTCATAAATTATTAATTAAATTGAGAATCGTGATACCCGGACATACCGACGATTCCTTTTTAGGGTTTTATCTCCCACATTAAGCATGGGAAATCCGCAGCGTATTCTACTTAACAACTCATCATCGGAATTTGGCGACGACATTGTTATTTTTACCATGAAACAGAAGTTTTTAACGTTTACGTCAACGAAAAGTTATTTTTTTTTTTTTTGTAAAAAGAACGAGACTTAAAATCTGATTTAGGGGTTGATATTGAGGGTGAACCTAGGGGGTTAGTTGGATAAAACTGTTTTGGCCTCTTTGTACATTAAATGATTCCATTTGGAATGATAAAATTTTAGGTCTCAAAATTTGGGGATTTTTAATGAGTTTTTTTGTGCTTAGATTAGGTTGATTTTGAGGGTGAACCTAGGGGTTAGATGGATGAAACTATTTTGAGCTTCTTTGGACATTAAATGAAACTCTTTGAGAATTCTTTGAAAGGAATTAAACACTTTTTTAAATAATTTTCTAAGAAATTTAAAGATAATGTTTATATTTTGAACGTTAAGGGAAATTTAAAATTTGAACTTGAATTATTCTTAATTTAAATTTGATTGACTTGGCTTTGGAGGCCACCTATTTCTCACCTATTTTTATTAAAAGAAATCACCTTTTCACCTTTTTGAATGGCAATAGGTACTATGGGGACTGAAATTCTAATGCGGAAATAAATATTATGCGAGGTCATGTCTTCAGGTGAATCACGACATTCCATATTAAGATCTTGTCAAAAAGAGCTTCATTTGTTAAATATACTTTTGTCCCAAGAAATCCATTTCTGGCTCACTGCGTTGTAAAAATGATTACGAGAGCATCAAAGTTCAGGAAATTTGCATATATAGATACTTGGTTCATTCATAGTTATTAATAATCATTACACTCCAGGCAGGTATAATACAACATAATATAAACCACAATCGTCATCATCCTTTACAAATCATTACAGTAAGATCTAAGAACTTCTTAAACCCGCTCACTGATGTTAATTGAGTTTTTATATAACTTTCTATCTAAGACCTCGGTCCATTGGATTCAACTTCCGCTTATGAGATGTAAAGCATGCATCAATAAATAATAGATGCCCTACCCTGAAATATGATGTGCCTATTCAGTAGAGATATCAAGGACTTTTCAAGAAGTCAAAATTCATTTATACTATTGGTTTACATTTATTTATTATATTATTATTTATTATATTGCAATAGCTTTAAAGAAGTAGATTGGAAACCGAACTGAAAATCATCTTAAGACTTTAGAATTCTAACAATTGTATTTTGTGAAGATGTTTTTCTGAGCAAGCCAATACTTTATTTAGGCCTATGTATGTTTAGTTCTAGATATGTTGAATGTGCTTGCATTGCTTTTAGTTTGATTTGCATTGTGTTGCATGATACTTCAGATTTGATGGAGCATCTTTGGGAAACTCACGGCCGCCGATTGAGTGAGGCGGGTTTGAGACGAGGATCAGGTAGGTTTTTGTGTTGCTTTTACGATTGTTTTTGTCGTTCATCAACGTTCAAGTGTCGCGAAAAATTTCTTTAGAGCGACAGATTAAAAGTAATAAAAGTGTAAAAAAAATTGTTGAGTGGAAGACATTGTCATTGATTTGTTTGTTTCGTGGAAGTTTTCTTGTTTATAGTCTGTGCATGCCTTTAATCTCATCAAGGCTATATTTAGACTTCTAAAGGTAAAATGGCACAAAATAAGTCTGAAATTTAAAATGAAATATTTCTAATCTGCAATTAATCTACAATTTAACTCTCTACTGGAGATAAAATGGAAAAAAGTAAAAGAAAATTAAATATAACGTTGTAAAGTGTCGAATATACGATAATTTTGAAAGATTCAAGATAAGTGAGAGAATATGACATGTTTTTTAAATCCTGAACAGATAATAGCGTGGTTCTGACGGAAGACACAGACAGCTTTATAATAGGTGATCGAGTTTGGGTCGGAGGTACCAAACCTGGTCAAATTGCTTACATTGGCGAAACCCAATTTGCTCCGGGGGATTGGGCTGGAATTGTGCTCGATGAGCCAATTGGTGAGTTTACCCAAAATTAGCTACTACTCACTTGACAGTTTTCCCTCATTCCCCTTTATTCCCTGTTTTGAGAACATTTAGTGCAGTTCACTACCTGCTACTAGAAAAAAATGTGAAATAAATAATCTAATTAAACTTTTGTTTTAGGGAAAAATGATGGTTCAGTTGCTGGTTGTCGTTACTTCCAATGTGAACCTAAACGTGGAATTTTTTCACGTCTTTCCAGACTCACCAGACAGCCTTTGGCAGACGTAGCTAATATGACTTCGACTTCACCAACTGAAAGCACAAGGTGCTCCCTCAACAAATCCATGTCTCCCTCACTAAGTAAGACCCGAACCAAGTACAGTTCAAATCGCGTATAGAGGAAGAGCATGCATTTAAAATTTAGTGTTATCACCAAGATCTGTCACTTGATGCCTACTTTTTTCTGTACTTAATTTTCTCTTATTTATATTTTCAAAGCGTAGTTTAGTCTCTAGGTTGTAGATTCTCCAATTCACCTTTACCTGCATCAACTTTTGTACAATTCAATAACCATGACCCTTGAAAGGATGCATTAAGTAATCTCACATTAACCGTAGAGTAAAGTAAAATAATGAAGCTTTTATTTTAGATGTAGATAAAAAAACTTGCGTTCTAATCTTGATTTTTGGAAAGTCTTTTAAGAACGCTTCCTAGATGGCTTCTATAGTTTCTAGAGCTGAAAGGAAGATTCGAACGTAGTTTTTTTAAGTAGTGTTACTCTTCGTTAGGAAATTAACGATAACTGATGATAAATTAGTTAATAAACAGTACAATAAAAAATTGTGTTTTATATACTAAATATAAAGTTGATGTAGGAGTCATTCGCTTTGTAAAATTATTTTTCGTAGAGTTGTCTTGTAGTTGGAATTTCGCACTCTTTGGGCAAATCTAGAATTAGTTTACAGACACCATTTACATCCGAAACATATTGAGGAAAGAATTTTGCATATATTAATGAATTACTAAAATATTTAGAAACATTTAAGGAAGAATATTTGATATTTTGACTGTTGACTAATTCATGCTGAGAAAAAAGGTTTTTAGTTTACTTAATGGGCTAAAATAATTTAATAAGTTTGCCAACAGTTTTTATCTTAGAGTAAACTAACAGTATTTTTGTTGTTTGTAACTTCTGTATGTCTTGCATTGTATACATTTTTCTCAGTGAAGACACATAACACTAAACTATTGTCCTCGCGCAGACACGTCGACCACAAGCCTTTCGTCGGTATCTCACAAAGAACTCCGGATAGGGGAGCGAGTAATAGTTTCCTCTAGCCAAGGAAGTAAAACAGGAGTTCTTAGGTACCTGGGCACTACTGAGTTTGCACCTGGAGAATGGTGCGGCGTTGAACTGGATGATCCCCAAGGAAAGAACGATGGATCCGTTAACGAAACGAGGTTTTGTGGTTTTCTCTTTTCATCTCGACCTTTTTGTCGTCCGTAGTGACTTGCTCTATTTCAAATTCATTAGTATTGATACCATGATCCTCAAGATTTAGTCTATAAGGCCCACCCTAATCTAAAAATGATAACAGAAAAAGCTTTGAGTTCATGGTCTCAAGATCGACGTGTTCAAACGATAAAGCAGTAACTCTTTGGGGTCTTCTAAAATAATATACGACACATTTTGTCTAATCCGAAATTCAAAGTATATATTATGTGTATTCAAAGAGGAAAAAGTCTGCTGTTCAAGGAGTTAGTGCTTTGTTCGGATGTGCTGACGTAGGTAGATTTGAATTTTGAGGTAGATAAGTCTAAATTGATACAATCGGAACTAACCATAACGCTATTTACTAGGTATTTTGAATGCCGTCCTAAACACGGCCTTTTTGCACCCGTACACAAAGTAAGTCGATCGCCGTCAAACAAGAGATCAATGTGCATGGTGCACAGGCCCACAGGGGCCGCGTTGAACTCATCTTTAAAAAAGATGGGTTCACGAGAGTCCCTTGTCTCTGTCTCCAGTATAGCCAGCACAGCTGCGAGTGTTGCCGGAAGAAGTGTCGCCTCCACATCCAGGGTAAGATTTGTCGATCCGGAGTAAAAAAAATTCAGTCCGAGCCTCGAACCTTTTCCTACTACTACGTTTGCACGCACTTGTTATTATTGTCTGTACTAGATCTTTTGATGTTGTCTTGTAAAGTCTCTAACCTTTAAGGATGACACGAAGATAGAGTATAAGGTAGATTCGTACCGTTTGAGTACTGATAGAGTACCATACCGTCTGATAGAGTAGATTTAATGCAAAATAGTACAACAGCTTTCAAAGTACAAAAAAGAAGAATCTATTAAGGAGGAGAGTGCAGTTTTGAGTCTGAGGGTCTCATGTTTGAGATTTTCTGATTTTATTTTATTGTTAGTGTCAAGTATGTTAAGTTTGTTCCAAGTTGAGAAACTGTGTTTGGAGGTTTGCATGCAAGTATTGCTCGATTGGTAGATTGTCTTTTTAACTTAATTGCATGATACACCGTTTTTTGTATACGTCTGACATTCCAGAGGACATCTATGCTCACCTCAACTCCTGCTCGAAGATCCCTGCAGGTGAGATCATGATTTGGTTTCTCTCAAACCAAACTTCTTGTCAAGGTAGCTTATTTTGACTTGAAGCAGAGACTAGAATAAGAAAATTTTAATCCCAGGGGTAGACAACTTCTGAAAATTCTGAAGGAAAGGATAGAAGTTAAAATTGAAATTGAAATTGTTCAATCTTAAATTGGTAGCTTTAATAGTTGAGCAGTTTTAAGTTCAAAATGTATATTATATGTAGATATGTATATCAAAAAATTAAGTCAAATTTAAAAGAGTGTCGATCTAGTCTCTACTTCGAAGAATTGTTTTCTTTCTGGAATAATAAAGTAAAATTTGAATAATGTTTTTACGTCGATGGGCATTGTATTTAGATATTTACGAGAGCTGGTAAGGGAAAGTAAATATTGACTGTATTTATGAATATGATTAACTATTAACTTAGTAGCTATACTCGAATTAAAAATTGTGATTGAGTACCTAAACAAATAATAACATTAAAGCGATAGAGAATGATTAATAAATTGTATTAATACCGGGCATTTATTGGCGAGCATTTATTACAATGACCAAAAATCTGTTAAAAGTATTATGCTAATTATGAATTAAATAGGATAATTTCTATTATTGCTTATTTAATGGAATAATTTTATGTTTTTATGTAGTTTGTTTAAAAAATGTTATGTTTTATGTATGTGATGTAAATAAAGTTGTATACGTATCCATCCTCCCACTTGAATTCCATAAACTGTGTTCTTAACATTGCGAGGTGTTAGTCATTGTTTAACAATCTTAGAGGCAATTTGTTTTAATTTTTTACATTGAAATGTGTAATAAAATGTGCTTGAAAAAATTAGAAAACGAAATATGAAATTCAATTAAAATATGTAATTTTTTCCTTTCCCCTTTTTTTAATGTCGAATATTAGATTCGTTGTATTTGTAAACTTTTTATTAATTTATTTTACACCTTATTTGATTGAGAAACGAAAGTAATTTTCTTAAATATAATTTTCTTGAAGCGAATTTTAACTGCGATAAAATTTAAAATCTTGTAAAATATTAATATATTTAATAAATTAATATAGAAAAAGATTAAGTGACTTTCGAAACAATATATTTATAATAAAAATGATCAAACACCTAATTATAAAAACTCACAAGTAAATTATTTTTTTTATTAATTAATTGAAAAATGAGTAATATTTTCGTTTCCTATCGTACTTACGTATATTTTAAATCCAAGGATTAAATTCTCAGATGGCACCACAAATGCAATGAATAAATTACTACCCAAATAATAATAAATAAACGCCAAAATTATATTAAACTACAATAAATTTCTTTATTTATTTTAACCCCTTTAATGCTCTTTATTTTATATTTTAAAACACCGATTTTAAGAACAATTTCCAAGAGTATTTTGAAAAAGTTCTTATAATTTTTTGTATTATTAATTGCAAGGGTAAATTATCATAACTTTTACTTAATTAAGACTAGAATCATAAAGTTACTTTTTTAAATGAAAAAAATAGAGTATCTCAGTATTTAAAAAAATTAGTTATGAATTAAAGCGTTAATCAGTTCTCAAGTTACTACGATTCTCGAAAGCAAAAATCGCCCAAATCTGACGTATAGACATTATTATATCTTTTACAAAATGTTAGTATTGAACCCCTTTTGCGATCCTCTAACTTTCCTCGATATATGTTATTCTATATATTGATAAAAATAAAGCAATTTCATTTCAATGCATAATAATTTCAGGACATGTTAAAAGATAAGCAGCAGGAAATTGAGGCCCTTCGGAAAGAGAGAAATTTGGAACGAGAAAGAGTTACAAAAGCTGCTAGTCAGGCAGATCAAGCAGAACAGTCTGCAATAACCCTGAAAAAAGAATATGATAAGGTACAATATTACACATTATCATCCTATTTTGACAATGACTTATAACTGGTTATCTAATTATATTTCATAATAAAAAAAATATATAATTCACATTTTCAATTTAGTTTCGTCAAGATGTGGAAAAAACTGTACAAGAATCGGAAAATGCAGTTATCACCTTGCTTGAGGAAAAAAAAGCACTCGGAATGCAATTGGAAGACGAGAAAAGAAAGTGCGAAGATCTTCTTTTCCGTTTTGAAGAAGAGTCTGTTTACAAGGATGACATACAGGTAAAACCTTCCCAATTTAAATATTTTCGGAATATTAATACTATTTTTCCTTAAAATGTATTTTTAAATACATATTAGGAAGCAAAGGAGATTGAAATATAAGCTGAATATTTATTTTTTTATCCCAGAAGAGCCACTAAATTAATTTTCGCAGATCTTTTTAGGGTAGAATATTTAAATAAAAGCTTCGTGCATAAAGAGAAGGTTCTAATTCTTTTTACTTCACTTTTCTGTCGTCTCTCCAAATAGAATTTATTACATTGGTGGTGGTAGAAATGTAAAATATTTTTTTACTTTCATCATTAGAGTAGACAATTGCGATTCTTGCACAAATATATTAGAAGTTTAAGCATAAATTGTAGTTTAATCATTTGTTTCTGTTGATAAAAAATACTTTTGGTAACATCGTCCACTAATATTATCTTTAAATTAATTTAAAGTTTTAAACTAAACAAAATCAAGTATGTAAAAGTTTAACTGAAAGTACAATTTTATGAATGAAAGCAAATTCAGGGTGTCGATTCGGACTGCAAATTTTTCAAAACTTTTACCGAAAACTGAATTTTGATAATGATCGAGGTCTAAAATAAAATAATAGACAGATTTATATTTTTCATTATAATCGTCACCTTGAAATTTTACTAACATGTAAAGGAATTTATTTCGCAAGTACGCAAAACTAACGAAGCCAACTTGATGTTTTCAGAAACAGAAAAGTGAACAAAGTGTGAGTATCCGAAGGAAGTCTTTTGGTTCCGACGAGGTGTTGATGCTGTATTTCTGCTCTACTTGTATTATCATCATGCTAGTTTTTTCTCTTAGCTTGCCTTCTCACTACTATCAAAAGCTACCTAGCATCGCTTCATTTGATTGCTTTCGTTATTAATTTATTTCAATTTCGAATGTATTTGAAGAAATTCAAACTACACCACGCGTTAAAAAAAGATTTGTACAGTCAAATTAGTATAAAGCTTTTAATTAATAATGTTAAAAATGATTTGCGATTAATATAATTGGTTGCGGATAATTTGCTTTCTATCATTAAAAATTGTTGCACAAAGTGTGGTAGTTGATAAATTAACAAAAGTATTAAAGTACAAAAAATGCATTACTAACAAAACTGTGATTAAGTTCTAAAGTTGAGGTATTATTTTATGGAAAAGAGTACCATTTATAAATATTGTTAATACGAATATAGTCAAGTAGTTTATATTTATTTTGATGTTTCTTTGCAAGTATTTATTTCAAATGTTTAAGTTGTCGAATGGTTGTTTATCGACGTTGAAATATATATGGAATTCTATATTAGGCTAGACTTATTTATTTTCCTTTAAGTTTGTGATTTCTTTTCGGAAATTCATTTCATGGATTAATTTTTATAAAATAAAGAAACGAATTTTCTGATAGGTGATAAATACAATGAATGAAAATAAAATCAAGGATCTTGAGAAACAACTTTCAGAAGAGAGGGAGCGGATTGTTCTACTGGAAAAAGAAAGTACAAAATTGTTTGAAGCAGAAGAAGAGTTGGCTCGACTTCGTGTTGAACTTCAAACTATTCAAGAGAAAAAAGAAGCGCAAGGTTTGTAACGAAGTAAAAATTTTGCTGTAACAGAAATCACTTGTCAATTCAAATTTCTTTAATTATTTAATTTTTTGAATTATTATTAAATAAAAAGTCGTGGGAATTCATTTTTTTTAATAATAAAATTATAATTTACAATTTAATGTAATACCTAATCTTTAAATATTTGCCATCTCAGACTTACTAGAACGCACTAAAAACTTAGAAGAGGAAAGAACTAAGTTCGAGAAACAAATTGAAGAAAAAGACGTTGTAGTGCAACGTTACGTTGAAGAAATGAACAATCTCAAAAAACAGTTAAATCAGAAAGAGCAAGAAAGTACTTCTCGAAAGGAATCGGAAACATCGTGGCAAAAAGTTGCAGAGGAAGCAAAACGGATGCTGCAAGAAAAGTGTGAAATAATTGATAAAATGGAAAAAGAATTTGCTCTTAATGCAGAAGCTTTGAATAATGAAATTCAACGACTGAAAGGAATAATCGAATCTATCACTAACCAGAGTGCCAAAGAAAAAGAAAATTTAATTACAAATTATCAGAAAGTACTTGAGGAGAAAGAAAATATTATTTCTTCGAAAGCCGATGAATTAACTTCCGAATTAGAAAAACAATTGGGGTCACAGAAAGTTGCTTTAGAACAGCTTAAAGATGAGAATATTAAACATATCAATCAATTATCGGCTTCTTTTAAAGAGCAGTTAACTGAAAAAGAAAACCAAATCCAAAGAATATCTTCTCAATTGGAACAAAAAATTGCTGAGACGAATAAATTGATTAGTGATCTGAGTGCTTTACAAAATGCGCACAAGAGCGCTGATGAAGAAATTAAGAGACTCTCAACCCACGTTGAAGGTCAGTTTCAAATTAAGAGTTGCTCTTTTTATTTTAGGATTATTTTTGGAACTTCTTTTCTGCTTAATATTAGCGTATTTATCTTGGATTTTCCAGAACTCAACACCAAATTGAAAGTAACTGAGGAAAACAATAATACGCTTAATATTAAAATGCAAGAGCTTCAGTCGAAATCGGAAGAGACCAACAGCAAAATTATTCAAGAGAAGCTTGAATTGGTAACTTTTTATGTTCTTGTTTCAAAGTATTCTCGAAATTCCATCTTCTGAATTTTTTTTAATCAATTCGTTCATTTTCGTTCATTGTAGGAACAAAAAGTGGCCAAATTATCTGCTCAATTAGAAAACAGCACGTTACAATTACACAAATTAGACGAAGACTTGAAAGCAAAAGAGACTGAATTAGCGGAACTTCGAGGTGCAAAAGCTGTTGAAATAGAAGAAGTAAGAAGTAATCTTCAGGGTCAAATTGATGATAAGTGTAAATATATTCAAGATATGAGTGATAATGCTACTCAGAAGAACTTAAGACTTACTAATCTCGAGAAAGAACTTGCCGATCTCAAGAGTATAATAGCAAATAAAGACGAAGAGATTAAAAATCTTTTAGAAAAAACTTCAGGTATTTCTCTTGTCTATTTAATTTAAATATCTGTATCTGAATCGATATCTATACATTATAATTGCTATTTATGTTTTTAATTATATAGAACTACAGGATGCCCTCACATTGTTCGAACAAACTAAAGCTAATCTTGAGAGTGAGCTGGGAATATACGAAACTAATGTGCAAGATTTGAACCAAAAGCTCACAAGGGACGAAGAAAAAATTACTCAACTTACTGAGCAAAAGAAGAAATTGGTAAGTTGAAAAGAAATTTTAAAACAAAAAGTTCTTAAATTATTTATTAATTAAGTTAATTTTCCAAAATATTCCTAACAGGAAGAAGAAATATCTAACATAATAAGTACATCGGCAGACTCTTCGGATCAGCTCGCAAAATATAATGAGGATCTTCGAAACAAAGAAAAAGAGCTAGATGAATCACGAGAAAAAGTATTCAATTTAGAAAAGTCATTATGTACAACAGAAGCGAAATTACAAAGCCTAGATCAGAATTTAGTTAAAACAAATTCACTTGTCGAACAACTGCAAACTGAAAACCAGAATATGAAAACTCAAATGGAAGTTGGAAAGAACGAACTGAATTCTCTCTCAGGTGAACTTGCTGAGTTCAAAAAAAGGGAAGCAGAATACCTTGAAATAATTAAGAAAAATGAAGAAGTCGAAAAAACATTAACACTGAAGACTACTAATCTGAATGAATTAGAGGATGCTTTAAAAAAAACCACGCAAGAAGTCTCTGAACTGAAGGATAAACTTGAAATCTTAGACAAACAGAAGAAAGAAGAAAAGCTGGAACTTCAAAAATCTGCTGATGAGGCACAGGTAAGACTTGTAGCTTCTGAAGAGACAGTGAAGGCTTTGGAATCCATGAATCTTCAACTAGAAGCGGAACAGAATAAAAAAGAACAAGCTATCAAAGAATTAAATGAGAAACTGGATTTGGAAGGAAATTCTCGGTCTCGTATTGAAGAAGAAATTGAAGTAAAGCAGAATAAAATCAATCAGTTGGATAATAAGATTACAGAGTTGCAGAAAGAAAAAGAAGAGATAAATGCATCATTCAGTGCAGCTAATTCGAAATATAATGAAACTCTCACTGAGTTGACGCTTTTGAAGTCGACCTATTCCAACACCGCTTCAGAAACTTCACTGGAACTTTCGAATGTAAAGAAACAATTAGTAAATGCTGAAACTCTTAAAGATCAACTGGAAAAGATGCTTAGTGAGTTGAAGGCTGCAGAAAATGAATCAAGAAATCAGTTATCTGCGGAAATTTTGAAGTTAAATAAGGCTTTGGAAATTTTAAAAGAAGAAAAAGAATTGAAGGAACAGGAACTTTCGGGTTTGCAGCAAAATTTGAGTTTGAAAGGACAAGAAGCAATAAAGGAAATTTCTTCACTCAAGGAGACTCAGAAAATGATAGATGAGAAATTCAAAAATACTCAAGCGGAGCTGGAAGCGAAGAACGATCTCGTAAAGGAACTGGAGAGTACAATTGCTCAGCTAAAAAAATCCGAGGAGTCTTCTAAGAATTCAATTACTGCTTTAGAATCGAAAATTAAAAACAGTTCTTCGGAGATTGAAGTACATATTCGACAAAATAATGAATTGCAAGAGAGTATGAAGCTTCTCAATGAAATAGTAGAAAAGCAAAAGAATGAGTTGAACGTAAAGGAAACGTTTGTCACTGATCTGAAAATGAAACTTACTTCCCTGGAAGAATCACAAACACAAAAGTCAAAATTAGATCAGGATTTGAAAAATCAGGAGATTAAGACAAAGCAGAGTGAAATAGAAGATGTAAGAAAAGAGAATAAGAATTTACAAACGGCGAAAGGTAATCTCGAAACGTTGCTAAAGGAAACGGAGGGAAAATTGGAAGTGTTGTCAAATACGATGAAAAACAAGGAGAAAGAAGCAGAGAAAAATGCGCAGAATCTGATGGAAAAGATAAACCTGATAAGTCAAGAATGCTCGCAGCTGAAGGAATCTCGAAATCGTTTGTGAGTAAAATCTTATGTTTTTAAAGTATATAAATATTAAAAATTAGAGTTGTTTTATATACGTAACATGAACAAATTATTTGATTACAGAGAACAAGAAAATAAGCAGCTAATGGACAAATCTACTAAAATAGGTAGTTTGCAACTGATGAATGAAAACGCGAAAAATAAGGGCAACGTGAGTATTTAAATAATTGAATATTTAATTAATTGGCAGCTAAATAATTTAATTATTAAAATAATCGTTGTATGAGTTGCAGATGGAAATGAATGCGAATACTCTTTCGATTCAGGCTGCAGGAGGTGACGAAAAACAGAATACAAGTATGTAATATTTTAGAGCGATTATATTAATTTTTGTTCAAAAGAATACAGGCACTGATATTTATAATTTTATTCAGCGAGTCCAGAATCTGACTACAAAAAGCTTTTGGAAGAGAATGAAATGGTCAAAGGTCAAATAGACTTCTTGAACTCTGTCATAGTAGATATGCAGCGGAAGAATGAAACTTTATTATGTAAAATTGAAGTTTTGGAAATGGGAATGCCGGTCCAAGAAGCTGACGACTATAATCGGTAATTGTTTACTTTTTAGATATTTAAATATTACATAAAGCTTTTAGAAGATTTAAATGTAGAATGTTATTTTTTTGTAGAAGTACATTAGACAAGAGACATGCTCCTCCTCGAATGTTCTGTGACATTTGTGACCAGTTTGACTTACATGAAACCGAGGATTGTCCACGTCAATCTCAAGACTTTGAACCAGAGACAAAAATTTCTAGACCCGAAAAGAAAGCCCGAGTGGAGAGACCATATTGCGACAATTGTGAGGGTGAGTTTTAACTTTCTTGATGTTAGAAAATTATAATGTATCATTTCACCTTAAGAATTAATGTAAATTTTTTTTTAGTTTTCGGACATGACACCCAATCATGCGATGATGCCGAAACATTCTAATCTTCCTGACGTCTTTTACACGTACTTTATTACACTTGCCAAAAGGAGGAGTTAAAGGAAAATTGTTGAATTTTCAGAGTATATTTTTCTACGCATAACTATTCGAGCCGTAATGTTCGTCGTCTTCCTAGATAAAATTTAAATCCGATAATTTTATTATTAACTCATAAATCTGTGGCTCTATGATGTTTTTAAGCTAGGGTTTCGTAAACATAGCTTTTAATATTATACAATCAATGTTCTGATTAGAGATAGCACATATGTACTATTAACTTCAAGTGATGTACGATAGAAATTTAGGAAAGATTATAGTTGGAACTATAATTGTCTAATTGTTGGTTAATAAAATTTAAAGTATTTGATTGTATGGTCAAAGTAATAATTTGTGAAAATATTTCTACATATTTTAAGGAATATAGATAATATTGCTACATAATCACTATTGCACAATGTAATTATGTAAATATTTTACGGTTTTTCCGGTATTCAATATTTATTATTTATCCTGTGCGTCGTTTAGCTCTTTCAGAGATGAATTAGTTTTAGTATACTATTGTTGAGTACTTCCAATAAAGATTTCTTCAAGCTGTGACTTGATTCCTTTAATAAAACAGGTATAACTTGTAAAAAATTATCTTTATTATATATAGAGACTTACTTTACATTTGAATTTACTAATTCTGGTGATATTTTAATAGTTCTATTATAAATAAGAAATTAATATAATAGGTTGAGAAAGTTAATCATTATTTTATGTAGAGTTTAATCTAATCCTTCTTTCTTTTCCTTTATCGCCTCCTGAAACAATGCAATTCTTTAATAATTTGCTTTCATGATTAATACCTAAATAAAAAGCAAATATGTCCATATTACGTACTTTGAAGCGTTCTTCGAAGAGTGATAGCTCTGCAATTAAATCAGTGATTGCGTGCATAAATGCGTCATGAGGTGTATAATCAGAAGTTGTCTGTATCCTGATAACGAATTTGTGCTCCAAGGGATGAGGTACTTTATATCCGGCAAACAACACTTGTGGATCTTTCAAAAGTTGGCTAAACCATAAATAGTTTCGAAATTTTAACTATACTGTTAGGATTGGTTTTATTATTAAAAGTATTAAGTACAAAATGAAAAGATGTATAATTGTAATACTTATTGAGTCGAATAAAAAGTATGAAGACTTGACTTTGACATCAGAAAATATTTTTAAAACTTTAAGAAATAAAAGAAACTTACTTTCGGATCATGTTTCCAAGAGTGTGATCCTCTTTATTAATTGTAAATATAGCCGCATTTGGCACCTTTGTATCTTGTTCCTTAATTATTCTTAAAAAAAATGTGTATAGGTTAGCTTTCGCCGAAAGTCTGTATACCTGCCGATATAAATTTAAAAAATACAATATTTGCGAACTTACTTTTTCTCTCCCTCGTATAAGAGGAAGGATTCGAATGTCGGTGGTGCATTCATGTTTCTAAAGACAGATTTTGATGGTGTTTTTTAGTAATTATTGTTCAAGAGACAATCAAATGTTGACGACAGTCACGACACTGTCACTGACAGATGCACCCTATGGATATACATATATATGTATAAATCAGCTGATGAGCTGATGCCAATTTGGCAATTGGCAACACTGAGTATTTTTAGTTCTAGGACAATCCGCTAGGTGGTTCCGAGTTTCGACTACATACATATATATATCAGTGCTCTTAACGGGGCAACCTGCGCGCATGGCTTTGGCTTACCGCTAGAGTAATCACCCATTGGTCAAAATTTTAAGCCAAAGCCAAAGCCACGCGCGCAGGTTGCCTCGTTTAAGAGCACTACAATCGAGTCTCCCAAATGTCAATTTCCCAAATCTCAAGTTCTCCTAAATGTCAAGACATGATTCTCTCAAATGTCAAGTTCCTGTTTCTCAAATCACACTTGAAACCATTGCGCACGCGTTGCGTTCGGCATTTGATTGGTTGCTATTCGCAATTGATGTAACGCATGCGCAATTGATGTGACTATAGAGATAAAGAATGTCTTGACA
>CAJFCO010000118.1:1158062-1203869 GCA_904066015.1 Synergus gifuensis
AGTCAAAGGGTTAATATACTTGTGATTTTGTATTTTTAGAAAATTCGCGAGGCATTACTTTTGATGACGATCTGAATTCACTGCTGTGGAGCCGAGAACTTGCAGGTTTTAAGAGACGTGAACGTCTTGATGTAAAAAAGCCAGGTCCACTCTTTGCAACAAATAATTATGCCTTCAAAACGCAATCACGTCCCAGTAAGTTACAAATATGTTTTAATTACAATTTAAGAACATGGTGGTAATTAGTTAGAGCACCGGGCAAGGCGCCCCACCCTTGGGAACCCTACAAGAGCAAATTTACGTTCACAATAATAAATATTTTTCACTTAAATATTTTTCACTTTTTGACTATAGTCAACGCTCTAGTCACATGTCCTTAAGTTTTTATCAAAGAGGGAATTACTAAAGAGAATTTACTAAAGAAACCATAAATATTGCAATATTTCAGGTCTCGACAAAGAAAACGAAGTGGAAGAGAGTAAAGACGTAAGCTTCTACGAATTCCAAACGTATTGATGTCCTATCTTTAACATTGATATACTAACATTATTTTTTGTATAGGATAACATCTTGTACCCACCACTTTCTAAGAAGGAATTGAGTACAAGTGGTCATAAGAACCAAGACCTACAAGACCAAAAAGACCAAAAGAACTACAAGAATGTCGATTTAGATCACGTTTACATAGATTTCGAAGAACCCATAAATGTTTGGATGAAGGCTTCACATTTTGTAAACGAGGTACCTATATCAATTTGACTGAAATCTTTTAAAGTCTCTTGCAGTATTTTGAAATCCTAATGCAAAAAAATTGACATATATCTTTGCTAATTGCAGACAGAGAGACTAGCAGGCCTAAATCATGGAGATTTGACAGATATAAGAGTTGGAAACAAAGAACTGACATTTAAAGTGGGACAAAACAAAAAAAATTATACAGCCTCTGATGTCGTCCATCAGATTGGTATATCTATTAAAAAATCTATATTGATAATATCAAGGAAAATTGATCTTATATTCCTAGTTTATTGCTTCAAATAGCCTTTTTAAATAGAGAATACTGTTAAGAATGTTGAATTTCAATTTTAATCTCAAAATTCGATTTCTTCATTTTATTCAACAAATATGAGTATTGGATATCTTTTCGCTCTGTAGATGTACACTTTTTCGAAATATAAGTATGGCTACAGAACGAAAAATTGATTACTTCTAGTATTTTTTGCATAAAATAAAGAGTTCGAAATCTAATTTCAAAATTAAAACCTTCATTTTGTACATTATTTTAGAGAAATTTCGAATTACACTGGAAGAAATTTTCGGAATGCATATTATAAGAGGTGGCATTGGTGACAAGGTAAATTATAATTTTCAAATGAAATTCTATACTTTCTGATGTAAATAATGCTTGGAAGCACTAAAAAAAAAAGTATTCAAAATGCTTGATTTATTGTTTTAGGTTAAACTTCCCCCAATGTTTGAGATTCGCCGCGAAATGAGTTCCAGCATGTTTGGTGCCGTGATAGCGATGACATTAGCTGCTGCAGCAGCTGCATTCATAGTTATTCTGGTGATAGCTCGTCGTCACGCTAAATCACGTGCTAAACTTGCTGGATTAACAGCTCCAGATCCAGAAGCTTCTAAAGATTATCAAGAATTGTGCAGAGCCAGAATGCATGCAAAGCAACCAAACGACAAGCCAGATTCACCACGAGTATTTCCGCTCATAAGCCGGGTCAGCGAATCTAATAATTCTCCATCTAATCGCTCTAGTACCTCCTCTTGGGGCGAAGAACCTGCTCTTACTAACATGGACATATCAACGGGACATATGGTTTTAGTAAGAAACATCAAATTAATTTTTCTAATAGTAGATGTACGAATTATTAATTTCACAATATTTTCAATTATTAAGGCATCTTAAAGGATTTAAAGAGATTTTTAGTGATTTTAAGGAATTTTTAAGGAACTTAAAAAGAGTTTCAAAATTTTTAAGTATAATTTCAAAATATAAAAAATGTTTTTTAATTCTTTAAACTTATACACTCAATTCAAGACTTCCAGTTTTTATAATAGGATTCTTTTTGTGGCTAAAATTAAATTATTGATCTGAAAATTAAAATTATTCAATTTTAGTCATACATGGAGGATCATTTGAAGAATCAGGATCGATTGGATGAAGAGTGGTTGGGTATTTGTGCTTATGAGGCAGAACCGTGTTCAACTGCTATTGCGGAAGCAGAAGAAAATGTGAAACTGAATCGATCTGGCGCATCCTTGCCTTATGATCACTCCCGAATAATTTTGAATGATCTTGCAAATATCAACAACTCTGACTACATTAACGCTTCAACGATTGTAAGTATGCATTTTGAATATACATTATTTGTGTATCAAAGCTTTGATGTTTTGTGCATATCCGAAGTGTCGTACTATCATATTCCTGATCCATTTACGCTGATTTTCATTCATTAACCGGTTTTAAGGATGTTGGATACAAGTTGTAACTCTAAAATTCGAATTTTTCATTTTAGTTAACAAATATTATAAATTTTTGAGTAAAAAGATAACGCTTAAATTTTGAGTTGAGATTTTGAACTCTTCATTTTACGCAAAAATTATTTACATAAATGAGACTTTCTTTTGTTCTATAGACACTTTTATGTTTTACAAAAGAATACCGCTCTAGAGCGAAAAAATATCTATTTCTAATATTCGTTGAGTAAAATGTATAGAGAATGAATTTTAGGGGTAGAACTTGAATCCAACACCTGTGCTTATAAAGCACAATTACAATAATTGCTACGGAATATAAATGTTATTGATTGACTGTTCTGGATGCCGCCCTGCCAAATCAGAAATCGGTAAGTAAAAATGGCTTGAACGGCATGCAAAAAACTTGCTTGTGCAAAGTAAAAGAAACAGCACACTATATAAATTAAATGCCATTGTGGAGATGATTTGATGCAGAGCGGTGCCCGTAGTCTTGTATACATATTCTATATTAAAAAGTGAATAACGCTACAGAGCGAAAAAATATCTAATTATAATATTTGTTAAGTAAAACGGAGTTAGAATCTTGATCCAACACCTTTAACTCGACTGTGATCGCAACAAGGAAAAAAATGTATGGTAATGGAGATAAAAAAAGATTTTTCGTTCACAGACCGATCACGACCCTCGGAATCCAGCTTACATAGCAACTCAGGGACCTTTACAGGAAACAGCTTCTGACTTTTGGCAGCTGGTTTGGGAACAAGGTAGCGTGGTCATAGTAATGTTGACTCGTTTGACAGAAGAGGGCAAAGGTATGTGTTATCGATATTGGCCCGGTGAAGGCTCTGAACTCTACCACATCTACGAAGTTCATTTGGTTTCTGAACACATCTGGTGTGATGATTATCTGGTGCGCTCGTTTTACCTCAAGAACCTCAGAACTGGTGAAACTCGAACTGTTACTCAATTCCACTTCCTCTCCTGGCCAGAAAACGGAGTTCCTCATTCTACAAAAGCGTTGCTCGAATTTCGAAGGTTTGTATTTGGTATTAAAAGTGTTGGACTGAAGCGTTAATTAACTTCAAAATTTTTTAATATTTTCAGGAAAGTCAATAAATCATACCGAGGAAGATCTTGTCCGATAGTTGTACACTGCAGGTAAGATTTAAAAAAAATGTTGCCTGTTGTTAACATTCGTTTATATTTATATATTTATTTCTGAATAGCGACGGAGCTGGAAGAACTGGCACGTACTGTTTAATCGATATGGTCCTAAATCGAATGGCCAAAGGTGCTAAAGAAATCGATATCGCTGCAACTTTGGAACACATCAGAGATCAAAGACCTGGCATGGTTTCTACTAAACAACAATTTGAATTCGTTCTTATGGCTGTCGCCGAAGAAGTGCATGCAATTCTGAAAGTTTTACCAATTCCAGTTCCTGAAAAATCTTCAGCTGCCATAACCAGCGGCACTCCTTCATCTTCAAATTCAGAACAACAGTAGTAAGTGACAAAAAAGAAAACAAATGTGATGAGTTCAAGAGAATATCCGAATACTACGAAAAGTACTGTTGACGCTTTTTTCGATTTTAGTAAATCAAAATATTTTAGAACCTTAATATTTCGAGATAAAAGAGATTTTATTCATAATTTACATTGTTTGTAAGAAATTCAGATGCTGTCACAAGTACTTTTTCGCAAATCTCTTGTCGAAAAAGTAGTAGGTGTAAAGGAGAAAATATTCAAGTCAAATTAATTGAAAGTTGAAGAGAAAAAATGGCCAAAGTTTTCCACTGTAATTATCTCTTATATCATTCCTGGGAAATCTGAGTGATCGTAAAAGTTGGGATTACTTGCAATCAATTTCCTTTTTTTGTTTGAAATCCTACCTCCTGTAAGTTCCAATATTGTAAACCTTAGATTATTTATTTATTGTTAGATAATAATTATACAGAGAAATATATATATATATATTTATTTATTTATATATGCAAACTATATTAGAAGATTAGTGAAAGTTAAAAGAACAGTGAGAGTATTTTATTTTATTACTGAGCATATTTAGAGAGTTTATTGTGAATTTGTTATATTATAATCATAAATCACTAATTGAAACGCCTTTCTCTAAAGTTTTATCTAAAGGCCTACTGAAAGTGTGAATGACTATAATTTTTATATCTCCTTTTTATATTTTCCCTTTTACTTCGAAAACTATAGTTTCCATACTGAGTCTGAGAACAATATTTTTCTCTTTTGTTCTTATATGTTGCCTAAAAAACTATGATCGAGCTGCATAATATTAATTTTTAATACAGTTTGTTTAAACTTTGTCTCTGGAAATAATACATATAACAATTTAAAAACAAAAAATTCTGATCTATGAGCTCGAAAATTAAACGTGGCTATGTATTATTGTAACTGGGTGTATTACTGTTATATGAAAGTATATTGAGGTCACTGGTAAATATATTTCTATATGGTGTAACAATAAACTTGTATACTACGTCAATACATAAATGTGTATATATTGTATTTAGAAAAAAGGATCAAAACTAAAGGGCATCATAATTTGGAAGTGGCAGAATCAAAATAAAAAACGATCATTTTTATGAGGTTTTTTCAAAGAAATATCTGAATTCATTAAAAACCTATAGAATTACTTTGGACCATTATTGAAATATCTTAAAATCTTTTTAAAATTCTTGAATTCTTTTGAAATTCTTAAAAATAATGTTTCTACACCCTTATTTATTGTCCGCCTGGAAAATAAAATAAATAAAAAGTTTAAGCTCTCCAACAATTTAAAGGTGTTAGATTTAAATTTTAACTTCAAAATTGAATTTCTAATTTTACTCAATAATTATTAAAATTAGGTTTCTTTTAACTTTGTACCCAAAATTCTATTTTAAAAAATGAGTAGCTATACAGAATGAAAAAAATATCAAATATTTATCAAGTAAAATAAAGAAATCAAATTTTGAGGATGGAACACCCTTTGGATCCAACACCCTTAAAAGCTACGGAATTAATCAAAAAGAAGAATAGATTAATGAAAACTTGCAAACCTCATGGATCCAGCCTCCCGTGAGTTCTGCGAGGTCAATGAAATTGTTGTGCAGTACTTAAGAGAATTGGAACCAAGTTCCAACTTCAAAATTCGATTTCTTCGTGTTATTTGATAAATATTATAACTAGATATTTTTTCGCTCTATAAAGCTACTAGTTTCTGAAATAGAATCATGTGTACAATCCGAAAAAATTTGTAATTTAAATACTTTTTCAGTAAAATGAAGATTGAATTTTTAATTTAATTTTGAATTCCTCATTTTCCACATAAAGTATTAAAAGTAAACATTTCTTCGCTCTATAGGCACATTTCTATTTGGAAACAGAAAAGACCTACAGAGCAAAAAGATATCTAGTTATAATAGTTTTTAAGTAAAATGGAGAATTTAATTACGAGACTAGAACTTGGATCCAACATTCTTAAGGTTTATTAAAAACGATTAACTTAAGTTAATCAGTGTCCTCTATTCGTTTCAATCCAAATTTAAATCCAAGTCGTCGTGTATGCTTTATACATGTCAGTGTATGTGACCCAGAAAAAAGTAACAGTTTTGTAACTACTGCATTACACATATTTCTATTCACCATAAAAATAACAAACTTTTTGTAGCAGTTACATTACTGTAAACTTCTTAGTTATAAGAGTAACATATAAACTAAAAGAACTGAAAAGAGTTTTTAACTATTGTACTTTCTTCGTACTTTACCAAGGAAACTTTTCAGATTATTCGATTAGTGCAATATTTCATTAATAGTTGAAAAAAAAAACATGTAAAAGTACGTGAAAATTACATGTATATAACTGAGAAGTTAACTGGGATTCAGAATGTTCGCATTTTATCATCTGAAGCATATTTATATCAATAATTCTAAAATAAAAATACATATAACTGTAAAAGTGTGCGTGAGTTGATCAGTATTTATTCAAAGAAATATTAGTTGCGAGTATTGTAGAAATATTCTTTACGAATATTCAAACAAAAAGAAAAAATACATTATTTCAAGTATTTAGCTTTGTCTTACGAATGATGGATTGAAAGTGAAGAACTCCCTGTTTTTCACTTTTACATTTTTAAAGTGTTACATTGATTCGAAATGTATTTATATTTATACACACTGGCTTCGATATTTCTGTCAGAAGTTTAGTCGGATAAGATGATTCCGATTGATATCAAACGGTGTACCTTAAAATACAATCTTTACCAAATGATAAATTTGGCTTATCTACCGAATACATTTGCTTAGCCTCTTTTAGCATCGACTTACAAAATAGATTCTATATTTTTGTGTAAACCAGAAGTACTATGTATCTATATAAAAGATAATATACGCTATGTTATTGAGGAGCATTATAATATATGTTGTAACAGAATAAATCAATCTATGTTCAACGTGTGTCAATTTATCAGTAGTATGTCCCCTTCTGCTTAAAAAAATTCTCTTTTATGAATTTGAAAGGTTTTCAAAGAACAAATAATGGTTTGGAGTACCAAAATATATTTTACCATTTTAAAGTATTGTAGGTACAATTTATATTATTATACAATACAATACGACTTTTCTTATCGTTCTAGCGACGTTTTGAGCATTTTTATGTATAGAGGACGAATAGTAAAATTCAGCTTAAAAAGTCCTAACATTAAATTTGTATAAATAATATTTACTATATTATTTCATATGGCAGTCAATTATCACAATATTTAAATTTTTCGAAAAATTAACTCCTACGTTCTAATTCAGCTAGTGTGCAGTCATAAGAACTGGTAAATACTGGATTCCAGAAACCTGAAACATTATTGGATATTTTTTTTCAAATGCTGAATTTAAGCTTTAAAATATCTTTAAATACAAAATATCATACCTGGTTGAGTGTGATATTCTGGATCATGTTTAGCTTTGTGTCGAGAACAATAATTCATACATTCTTGAAGTTCTTCTTTGGAAAGTTGCAAATTATCGTAATACTGTAATGAAATATAGCATTAATTAATGGTAAAAATATTTTTACCTCGACTTCAAAAGACAAAGCAAATTTTACAAACGCTACATTACGCGAAAAATATAAATGTAGTTCTATGTCAAATTCAATTACCTTCTTGCAGTCCCAACAAGACCAACCAGCTAGCTCCATCCTTTCGCTTTTTTTTCTTACAGGTGGGAGTGCATGAACAAAATCAGAACCCAGCTTTTTCGACTCAGGAACCCTAAACAAAAATTTTATTCTTTTACAAATCTTGAAATATTTCATTTTTTTTTAATTTTATTTTTAGATCAATCGAATCTAAATTAATTTTGTATTTTCAACACTTCTGAAATAAAACTCTACTCACCGATCAAAACTAGCCATGAGAGTTCGTTTCACTTTTGGAGGTGGCTCCTTTTTCTGTACAGAGGTACTCGGCTTTGCGAAACTTTTTAAATCGGCAGAGTTCATTTGACGTTCTCCAGGAGAAAAGAAAGTTTCATCGTCTAACATGGTTTCGTTAACAGGAGCGAGAATTTCTTGACTTTGATGGTCTTCACGATTATCAGATGATGGTTTTTGAGGAGAAGTATTCGAGACGTCTGCAAGAACAATTTTTTTCGTCTTTTCAAGAGAGGATTTTTCTAAGGTCTTTTTTGTATTGAGGTTGAAATGTGTATCGGTATCGGAATTGAAATCAATATGAGTTGAACAAGCCTCAGGAGCAAAGAAAGTGGTGTCTGCTCTTGAATTTAGAATTTTATATACCGATTGGCCTCTTTGTGGTGATTCAAAAATTTTCGAACATTCCTTAGATGTGTCAACTTGTTTCTCTAACTTCTGTTTCTTAATTTTCCTTGCACAGTTCAATATATTCGGGCTGCTTTCCACGAAATCATCTACATCCAAAGCCTGCAGATTTTTGGACAAAGTCGTGTTTTTCTCAGCGTTAGGGGAACGTTTTCTCTTAGAAAATTGACCTTCCATTATGATATCCATATTTTCAATATCGGAGTCTTTATTAAATAAACTTAATTCAAAAATTGAATCACAAGTACCATTCATAGTTTGATCGCTAAAATTTATCTCATTACTGACGTCTGTAGTCTCTTCTTCAGTTTTAAATACAAGTTTAGTTTGCTTTAATTTTAACCCGCTGTTTGAGATTGTATTTACATTATACAGTTTTGTGATGCCTAATTTTGAACAAGGTTTTTCCTGGGGAGAAATGAATGTTGGATTTTCTTTTCCTTTAAAAGAAGTGAAAAGAGATTTAGTGGTATCCAAAGGTTTTACTTCTTCATACATAGGTCTCTGAATCTCTGTAGTTGGTTCTTTTTTTATTCTTTTCAAACCTTTTTTGGCACTGTTGGGATAAATTTCGTCGTTAACTAAATCTACCCTTGGTGATTGACTCTTTTTTTGTCTAGGCCGTTTATTATTTAGTACTGGACTTTTTTGCAAACGTTCACTATTATTGGAAGATGATTTTGATCGTTCAAACTGTTCCATTAAGCTCTTCTCTGATTCAGAATCGAACTCAAGAGAAAGTATTTCTGGAATTTCACTCTCTATGGACATCTGATTACTTTTGGTAGGTGTTCGAAGATCACTAATCGATATTTCCACTGGCAAATTGATTTTTTCTTGCTTAGGGATGTCATCACTAACTTTTTTACTTTTGGAAACTAATTCCGAGGCAGCCTGTTGCCTGAAACATATAACATGTTCGATTAATGTCATTTCAATCTCAAACTTTAAGTTAACATTTCATTTCTATTGTAATGAAATTGTACAGCGAAACCATTTAAAAATACGAATACTTATATGATTAAATTACAATTTTAAAAATTCATCAACTTACCATTTGCTTGCACTTGGTTTTATGGAAGTTTCAGAATCATTCTTAGGTAGATTCGTTTCTATAGTATCCTTCAGCTTTATATTTTCATTTAGCAGTTCTGCAACATGAAAAAAAAATAATCCATTTTATTTTCAACATTATTAGTGAAAAATATACAATAAACTTTATATTAAAAAGTTTATTAAATTATAAAAGAAGTTACATTTTATTTCCTCCTATAAATCATTAATGTCTAAATCCCAATTGAGGATGAGTAATAAATATTTTCGCAGGTATTTGACCTTTTTGACCACAATACTATAAAGAAAATGAGTTTATAACTTGCCATTTATGGTTGCGGGTTGGGATCGAGAAGTGACTCGGAAAAAATATACTAGACTGGCCCACTCCCCTTACTCCTTGTTGAATAAAACTGGTAATAGACCCTTAAAACATATTTTGAAAACGGCATAAAAATAGAAACATGATTATTAATCGTTTTTGTATGTTCAGATTAAATTTTTTTAATTGCTTCCAAATTTTCCTTAATGTTTTTTTTTTTTTTTTTTTTCCATTATACCGGCCCAGAGGGATTTTTCCCAATTTCCCATATTATATGAAACCGAACCTGTCATTTAACAGCTTGGGACATTGAGCTTCTCGATCAATTATAATTATTACAGAAAAAAGATTAGTTTGTTTAATTGAAAAATGATGATTGTACTGTAACCGTATTTAGAGTGTAAGGAATTGTTGATGTTTATAAACAAAGACATATTCTGATGTAAACGAATCAAACACAAAGAAAATAAAATTGTAAGTATACTTACTTTTGAATTGTCTTCTCAATAAATTTAGCATGTCGTCGAATTTCTTCATCTTCTGGGTTAAATCAGGCCTCTCGAAATCATGGCACCAAAAGTCACCCTGGTCACCCTCTTCAATCATCTCAATTTCGTAAAAACGAAGATTTTGGGTTATATCTTAACTTGAAGAACTTGAATCAAACGGTTTTTCTCGAACAAGTGGATAAAAGTGTGAAAAAGAAACTTTTCGTCCTTTGATTATTGATACATATAACAGCGTATCGAATCATAAACCGTCAGATAAACCTCTAAGGCACGTTTTTAGACTGTTTTATGACCGAATACCGAGTAAAAAAAGCATACAACAATTAAAATCCAAAACCATAAGCACCATCTTCGATGTTGTATCCGCATCCACCATTTTTTTTTACTTTTGACATCTCGTACTGCACATGCGTGTCTCTCCACCACAATGTTGCCAACTGCATCCACGTACGTTGTCAGCACTGATTAGCACGTGTTCGTTCTAACCTTCCTTACATGCAACACAATAACCGATGTGTCATCAATCTGAAACGAATCATTATCGGGTTATTTATTGAAATAAAATATAAATAGTGCCTGGGCAGGTGATTTATTAAATATTTTAATGATTTTTAAAGACAAAGTATAGATATTTATCATATTGGTTGATTCATATGTTGTTAAACAGTCCATAGATGCATTCGATCTCTAGAAAAATATGATTATGAATTTCTTCGTGCACTTTAATGTAATTGGGAAACAAGAAGGACTTTGCTTTCTCTTTACTGCATTTGAAAAGCTTTTTATCTTTTTAACTGTTATATAAATAAATTTCTTAACCCTCTTTTTTAAAAAGAGAAACGAATTCAAGCTCTAACCTCAAAAATTAAATTATTTAATTTTCATATTGCATTCAAAGGGCAAATATTATATTAATTTATGATTCGCATTTCTTCAATGCCTAGAGAATTTCCAGTAATCGTTGAATTAATATTTTAAGAATTATTTTAAACTTTGAAGAAAAACTCAATAAAATTGTTTACCTATACCTATAGTCTATAAAACAAAATTAGATATTTTTCTACTCTGCAGTTTCAAACTCCACAATAGATTTTACTTTTATTTACAAATTAATTTTTTGAACCCGAATTTTTGTAACGTTACAGTAAATATTAATAAAAATGAAATAAATAATTCTCCAATATCAAGATCTTATTCACATCGGGCATTTACATTGTTTCTTATTTTTAAATAAAATAAAACTAGTGTAAGCCATTAAGCTAAATATTGTTGACAAATATAAAACGGACAAAGTAAAGAATAAATATTTATACACATGGCCTAAATTATCCATGTAATGTACTGTCACAATAATTGGGAAAAATCATATTCAAAAAGTTTAACAAATAGCAACTAAAAGTCTGTGCTCTTCAAATTTGTTAAAAAAAATAAGAACTTCAGCAAAAATATTTCAAATCTACATCATTTTAACGCTGCTACAATTTGTTAGCTTTATCTTATGTTCTTTTTTTTTTCTTGTGGTATTCGATCTATTCGATCTCTTACCCATATAATACATACCTACAAAAATGAAAAAAACAATAGAAAATTTGAAAGAATGAAAAATAAAAACGTTGCCTTTTTTAGAATAACTTAGAGCAAAATATTAATATAAATAGTTAGTCCTAATTATATTCAAGAAAGATATATCTGATAAAGTCTGTTAAAGCCATTCAAGTTTCCCATTTGTAAGAATATGACGATGTTTATAGAGAATGTACATCGCGACCTCGGAAACATTTACCCTATGTACTAGGAAAAGCCTAAGATTTTTGAGGTCTGCTCCTTTATTAGCATCATTACCTTAATATTATGTACATACTACATCCCATAAATATATCCACAGCATATATGTAATAAAATCTTAAATAGAACGCTTAAGAATTAAATTAAATTTTAAAATGCATCGAGTTTCACTCGGCACGGGTATTTTGATTAATCAACCATTCTTGCTTCCATATACAATCATCGTCGACTAATTCACCACAATGTTCTCGCGAACTTTGACTGCATAACAGCGAAAAAAAAGGAACTATTTTAAGTTTACTCGTGACTCTTGTCACAAGTAAATCTCCTATGAAAGATTGATGAATGGAGAATTATACTCGTATATCGTCATTTAGTAATTGTACCGAGTCAATCGACCATTGTCAGAATTATATTAACGACGACTTTTTAATTCCACAGTATCACAGACAGTTCACACTGTAAAAAAGCTGGGACGATATTTACAATGACATGTAATTTTTCTTACAGCATCTTTTAAACCACAACGAATAACGTAATAAATTTACGATAAACGATTACTTATTAGCAATGTAGTTTATAGATTTCACTTCAACGAACAATGTGAAATGACACCTATGTTGGTTTATTTACAATCCGCTGTAGAATCACTACATCCAGTGTTGGAAATTATTCGATGACGTATATTTACTTCGTCGAATCTTTTTACTACCTGAGACGTAGTGAAATTACATCAACTTTTTTTACAGTGCATGCTTAACTGCGAATTTAAAAGTCAGCACAGTAAGCAAAATTGCGACTTGAAAGCAACTTTTTGTGAAGACTATTTATTCTTTTTTATAAAATGAAACATTTGTAGCTACGCGCAACAAACCTCGATTCCTTTTTTGCTGACTAATTAAAAGCCCACCAAAAGACTCTACGATTTCATATTTCTAGTTAGAAAATGATTAATCGATTGCTCGTTTATGTGTTTTTGTACAGGGCGTACAATTCGACGTTTGCGATTATTTTTATATACAAGTCTTTAAGAACCGAATGCAGACTGTGAGGATGTTGAGGGGAGATTATTTGTCAGGCTGGCGACCGGTTTACCTTGCGGTCGAACGGTGGCATTGGAAGGGTTGTAGGTGTCCAACCCAAAGCGTGACATTAACGCTGATAACGCAGATCGCACCCCGGCTGTTGCCAATTGCGACCACCTTCCAGCACTCACTGCATCGTCACCTGCGTAAACCGCATGTGCATCGAAATGTCCCTTTTGACCTGAAGTCGTAGCTGAAAAGTACGAATCTACAAAATCATTACACATTGAATACAGATCCGAACTTCAAAGGCACAAATAGAGCCCAGATTTTTCCCGTGACTTTAATCTATGTGGAAAGAAAAGTGTGTTTCCAGTTTCTTGAATATTATTTTCATTAGGGTCATGGCGGCTTGCAAAAATTTGTCCAAACTGTGAAATTTAAAATTAGGCACAAACTTTGTCCGGATAAATTTTAGATCATTAACATTAGGAATTGAAACATTTAGAATTCCGAAATTTTAATTTAGAATTTTCAATATTGTATAATCACATTGCCTTTTAATTATGAAGTTCTAAGACCTTCGAAATTAGACTATTTTCAAATTATAAATATAGAACAATATAACTATAGAACAATCTGTAGCAGCACTGTATAACTAAGTTACAACAAATTTACTTCCATAAGTATTGTAGCAGAGTTTTGTTTTGATGAATGTTACTTTCGGAAAAGAAACTTTCGGTTCAATATAATTAGAAACAAAGTATTTTTCTACCTAACACATGAATATATTTCCCAAAGGAAAAAATTTGAAAATTTTAGGTCTTTAAGATCCAGGCTCTACTCACAAGTACCGAACCTCACTTACCTATCGCCGGTGGATTCAATACTGGCAGATGAGATTCGAGTTGTCCACTTGGTCTGGTGTTTGCAGCTAAACGAAGCTCTGTGTGAAGTTCGCCTAAGAGTTGCACCACCTTTGGATCTGTCTAAAACATAAAATATACAAATATAAAGCACAATTCGTGAAAATAATTTTTTTTTTTAAATTAAATAAAGCAGGAAAATAAATTACCTCGTTATCCGTCCGCAGAGACATGAGATCTTCAACGATAATTGGTTTCCCTTGACTCAGTGAATTCGTCATAAAATTGAGTTTGCGAGCGAGGCTGTCTTCGGCGTTACATTCCAGAAAGTGAGAAGCATCCGCTTTCATACTAGATCGAGGTTTGATAGGCGGAGTACTATTGTAGTAATACCCCGATGGAGAGGAACCATACGGAATTTCTTGATTGAATAAAGCATCTCCGCCAAAATGAGCTTCGCTGAGTCTAGTATGTGAATTGTAACCGGACTCCATTTTCAGTCTTTTGGACGATCTACAACAAAGTAATTTTTAAAATAAGCAATGTGCTGTGAATCGTCTAAAAGGGTGATCATTTAAGGATAAACTTTTTACTCAATCGCAAGTATGTTAATATCATTGAAATTTTCATTAAAAGCGTTGGATCCAAGTTTTAAGCTAAAAATTAAATTTCTTTACTTTATTTAGCAAATATTAAAATTAGAATTTTTTCGTTCTGTAGCACTGTTTAATTTTTAACTAGAGAAAAATGTTTCGCTCTGTACGCACATTTATATTTTAAAAGTGAGTACAACTGAAGAGCGAAAATATAACATTATAATATTTATTGAGTAAAATAAAAAAACAGAATTTTGAAGTTAGCACATGGGTCCAACACTTTTAAAGGATGTATTGGAAAACGTAATCAGGGCCATATTTTTTTTTTGAAATCCCCTTTTCCTTCAAGCAAAAAGCTTTTTGAATGTGCAGTAAAATGAAGAGCGTGGATGAATAGCTTTATTATATTTGATTTTCATATTTTACAATATCTCAAAAATATTCTCTGACTTTATTTTAGGACTTAAGAATCACCATTTTCTATCTCTAGATTATATCTTATTTAGTTATTTAAAATATTTGTGTTAAATCGCAATGTAAAACTGTAAATAATAGTAATTTGTGACAACTGTAATCACTATCATGCAAATAATGAACATTCTTTCATGCTTGATAACAAATAGTTATTGCTTTCGTTTCTAAAGTCACCTTGACAAATAAAGAATTAATTTTACATCGATGAAATATTAAAAAATGAAACCTCTATTAGAAAGTGATTTTATATTCTAGAGAGTGATTGAATGACACGAAGGAAGGGCGGTAATGAAAATCTTATTAATTGGTTTAGTTAAAAGCAAGCACGCATTTTGTTATGATCGGAACACCATTGTGTTTTAAGCTTAACGGGACACCCCGAACGCAATATATTATTTAAAAGAATTCTTTACCTACGTAGATCTTTAAAAGAGTTACAAAATTTTCCTTTGTATCAATCGGCCATTAAATTTTATCGCCTGAAACATAATTGGATTGAATATTAGCCGACTACAATCTAATTATTTAAAGATAGTTTTTATTACGACTATAGTATTGTGGCCGTAAAACTATGAAACTATTTTACAATTATTTTATTTTAAAGACATTTCAGTTTTAGCAAAATCCACATTTACAGAATAAAAACAAGTTTAATAGAATCTAAACTCAAAAGAGTTCGACATTTTGCTAAACTTCTGAAACGCTACCCATGTCAATTTATTTTCGAGATATTTTTATAACGATATTGCATCGCTATCAATACAGACTTGGTAAGCAGATATACAGTAAAACTATTAATTCTAAAAAATTCTAAAAAATAATAAAAGTCTTTTTATCTTTATGTCTATAATAATAATTCAAATTATAAATTATAATGACTTTGATATATGTACATATGTATATAAATAATTTTTTTTCTATATTACATTCACTAGTACATATTCTATTCTTGGAATAGAATTTTAAGTTAACCGATATAAAGCTGAACTTAAATTTAAATAATTCTATTCAACTATCAAACTTAATATTTTTAAAAAAGGTTGCCTTTCCAAAAATAAATAAGTACATAAATGTGGAATAAGAAAATCAAAATGTCTTTAATTTAGACATTCAGAAAATTACGTATATGAACTAAATATTCTATTCTCTTTCTGTTCTATAATATAAAAATAATAACTTAGTTTCCTTATTATCTTAATATAATAAATAAGTATCGCTAAAAGGGTCAACAGAAACAAAACCGTTTTGACATAATATGTTCATTCATTGTCCAGAAGAAATCATGTCTAGATGTTTGAAAACATCTAATAAGTATATTACAACAGATTATAATTATTATTCTAGATTTGTAGTAACATATATTCTATATGTAAATATATGCACAACTATTTTAAATCAAACTCTAGCCTCGTTTTAAGAATACAAAATATAACGCTTTTTAAACCTCTATAATAACAAGTCTAATTTTTATTATACACAAAAATTTATATTTGGTATTCTTAAATCGAGACCGCGGGATCACTATCTACAATAGTTAAGAAACTGCACAGAGCATTTTAGGAATAGGAAAATCGCACAATGCAGTAACTAAACATAAACAGTCAAATATTCATTAATTAATCTACACAATTTACAGTTATATAAATAATGTTGGTCATTGGTGAAGTTTTGTAGTTTATGCCATTTACGCTCTTGGACTTCCAATCCAACGCTGTTCCTTTATCACAGGAATTCCTCGACGTTTCAATTATTCCTTATAAATCTTTAGTCTTCCAAGAACTCACTGGATTTCTATAATTCAATCTGAACTATAATCCCCAATGAATATCGCTCTTTATATACATTAATTCATACACGCTAAATTTTCTTATAAAATATTATACACCTGTGAATAACTTTATATCCATACAAAAGTGCACTATACAGGCTTAACATGATTCAACTTCTGACTATATGTATTCAGCGCCCGAAATGTAAGAAAATATACTTCAAATTTATAAATGGAAGTTTACTTGAGTACATCATTTAAAAAACACGGTCAATTTCAATCAAAATGATAACAAAAAAATGATAAGCTTTTGTGCAAAAAATATATTTGAATTGTATATTTATTTTTGCAATAGCTGTGACGTAATCAATTTTCATTGAATAGTAAGTATTGCCAGTTTTAGTAAAAATTTATATCGCCACAACTTGCACACTTTTTAAGGTGCGACGACTTACACAGAGAAAAGTACCAGTTACATGATAAGTGAACGAAACTGATTTATTTTTAATAACCAGGCTTTAGTAACTTCAAAAGTATACAAAATCAAATCTACCCACCTGGTTAAAATTAGGATTTAATTGAAAAATTCATAAATACATAAAATAATATAAACATTAAAACTAAAATGTTTTAATTAGCATTATTGCGGTTGTATTTTATAAGAATTTTTAATAAACCAATGTATTTTTCTCTGTGATGATTTCGGTAATTCTATAAATTCTTCTAAAATATTTTGGATTGTCGGTTCGTAAATGAGTCATGAAAACTAATTTCTTTCGCTGATACTTTTCAAACTTGTCCTTGGGTAACAAGGATTAAAATAAAAGATAGTAAATGCCAAGCTTAGCTACAGTGCGTCAATAGCTACCTGTAGATGCAAGCGATTTCGATACAACTATAAAAATCACGCAGACTTTGTTCTACTACTACTCACCCCCCGAAGTCTGACGGATCCTCATTATTTCTATGAGGGCCTCCTTCATTTGGAACAGGTGGAAGAGGACCCTTTCCCGCCGAAATCTCTAGTTCTCGCAAAAGTCTTCTACGCTTTTTGCTCCATAGCTCGTGGCAATCCTGGTCTTTTGGAAGTTTGGGTGCTGGTATTCTAAAATGTAAATTCAAATGTCAAGAATTGTTAGTGAGAATTTCGAGTCTTAAATTTAAATTATAAATTCCAAGAAGCAGTTCTCAATAAATGTGGACTTACTGTTCAGGGTGCACATCCTTGAGCCAAGTACTTTTTAGTGCATCAGCGGCTGTGATTCTTTTCTCGGGATCCAATTCGAGCATCTTGTCAAGAAGATCGAGAGCAGGTTCCGGCATGAAGGAAAATTCCTCCCTGATGCACCGTCTGTGAGATTTTTTTGGCTTGAGCATGTTCCAGAGAGGCAGTTTTATCACAGAAGGCCAAACCGCGGGAGTCGGTGTCCCGCAGATTCGAGAAATCATTTCTAATTGCATCATTTCGACGTGTGCCTGGACAAAGAAACACATTTAATAAATAGTGTTAATGAACCAAAAAAGTCTTCTTTCAAGATAAATACAGATTTAGAATATTTTCCCATTTACCTGAAACAGCGGTTTCTTTAAGAACAATTCTCCAAGAATGCATCCGCAACTCCACACGTCGATAGCAGGACCGTACCGTTCTTCACCAAGAAGTAATTCTGGAGGTCGGTACCACAAAGTAATAACTTTGTTTGTATAGGGTCGCTGTCTATCTTCCGCATTGTAGAGCCTGGCGAGTCCGAAATCAGCCAATTTGACTTCACCTCTGCGAAATGAATGAGATATAATATTCGAGAAAGAATTAAGCTCATTTTATCTGCACGAGTCAAGCGAACAGTTACCTATTGTTCATAAGAATATTAGAACACTTGATATCTCGGTGAAGAAAGTTTTTGCCATGGCAATAATTTAAACCCTCCAGTAATTGCTTCATGATGCTGGCATTGGTTTCGGAGTTAAAGTCTCCCATTCCAGATTCTAATAAACCCATAAGATCGTGATCCATGTACTCAAAGACCAAATAGAATGAACCCTTGTCCTTGTCCTGTAACAAATTAATGTTTGATTTAAAATATTTCAAAATAAGGTCTCAAATTTCTAAGTTGAAATAATTTAATGTGATTATCGTACCTTTCGAAAGTCTTCAGGTTTCTTTTTATTGGTCACAATTTCTCTCAAATTTACTATATTCTTATGATTGAGTTGTCTGAGAATTTTTATTTCTCGCACAGCCGTAATTGGGAATCCTTCTTTTTCATTTTCCAAGCGTACTTTCTTAAGAGCAACAACAACGTTAGCACGTTTGTCCCAAGCTTTGTACACTTGACCGTAAGTACCTTCTCCTATTTGAGTGATCAGGTCGAAAACATCCGAACCCTTTCCTTCCTCTTCTTTCGTATACATGGGTATAAGATTTCGCGAACCGCGACGTTTCAGAATCTTGGGTCGTTTTAACCTTTGCTTCGTAGGTACTCTTCCTAATCTGTTTGTTGGTGGTGTCGCGTTCGGATCATCTTCTCCGCTTAAATCCTCTGAACCAGGTACCACTGGAGGCATGGGTAAGTCCTTGATGCTCTTCCTGGCCAAAGGTTTCGCAGATGTATGCGAAAACTTCGCAGAGCTTCTTAGTGGTGGACTTGGAGATCGACTAGGTGGAGAGTCAATACTCTCTAAATCGTTCTGATTGATCCCCGGAGGTAGCGGCAGTTTCGACAAACTCTTTGTCTTAAATGCGACAATTGGAGGTTTTGGTGGATCCACTGACTTTATCGGGACCAAATTATTCGGGGTATTGAACTTGGCCATCGCTGAATTTGGCGCAGGAACTGGAGTGGGCAAAGGAGGTGGTGGAACGGACAAATTGGGGAGAACGGCAATAGGAGAGGGAGTTGGAACCGGAGTATGCATTGGAACAGGCGCAGGAGCTGGTACAGGAATAGGCACTAAGGCAGGTACTTGAGTTGGAACATTAGCAGGCTCGGATGGTGGTGGAGGTGGTGGTGGTGCTGGTGCTGTTGGAGGGACACTAGGCGTAAAATGAACATTGTTGGCAACTGCTACTTGACCATTGGTTCCGACAACTGGAGCTGGAGAATTATATACAGCCGCTGGGATGGGCGGAGTCGTCGCAATTAGTGTTGAAGCATCCTGAGAAACAGGTAAAGGTGGAGTTGTTGCTATCACAGGGTTACTGTCCTTAACTGTGACTGTCGTTGCTGCCGGGTCTGAAGTATCTCCAGGCTGAGCACTTTTTATGGCGCTCAAAGTTTTGTCTTTCTCGCTCTCATTGAAAGTTTTGCTCTCCGAGGACGCGTTGCTTCCGTCCTTCTCATCAGTTCCCTCGATGATCTGCACTTCATCTTGATTGTTAGCCTTCTCGTTGGCCGCTTGTAGTTTTTTCATAGCCAACTCCCTCATATTCCGGTTCTTCACCAACTCCGCGAAGAGACTTGTTTCACTGATCTTGGCTTGTACTCGCAGATTCTTCGCAGTAATACTCGATGGACTTCTGGCTCTCGCGCGATGAGGTGAATGAGAAGGTATTCTCGAGGGTCGGGGGCTCTTGGATTTGTGCTTTCTAGTAGATTTGTGACTCTTGCTTGGGGAACGAGACTTCTTTGGAGTTCGACTTCTTCTGCGAGAACGCGACCTAGAACGAGATTGACCCTTTCTCCAAGGTCTAGGACTTCTTGAACGGGATCGAGAAAGAACCATTGACATTCTATTGCTCATTGGACTTCTGATCGATCCAGACTTTCTCTTCTCCCTCCTCTCCTTATCATGATGTTTGTGTCTGCGATCCGTTTCCTCTCTACGTCTGCGTTTGCTAGAAGGAGATCCACCAGGCATTTCTCTACGCCTGTGTCTTCCAGGGCTAGGACTAAACTCCCTTCGTCTGAGAGCCGACGGACTCGGACTATGCCTCATTCTTGGCATCGGACTCGGACTGAAATCTCTTCTTCTCGGTGGACTATGATCTCTTCTTCTGGGCATTGGACTAGGGCTATGGGGGCGTTTGCGAGTGGAGCCATGGCTCGGACTGATGCTATTTCGCCGCATATGTCCTATCGGACTGTGTTTTTGCCTCTCGGGACTGTGTTTCATTCCATGGTTTACTTTATTACACTCTGGCGATAACTGTCTTGGAGGTAACAAGGGAGTGTGTGGTGAAAGTGGGGCTGTAGGGGATAAAGTCACATTACGAACATCTCGCTCAGGTGTGTCAATTTCCATATCACTCAGGACTCGATTGTCCTGAGGTGTTGGAGGTGATATGGGAGAAGTATCGTCCTTTAAAGGTAAGGGTGGCGACTTTGGCCAGTTCTCAACTGTTTTATCATGATCAGGGGTGAGAGAATGGGTGTCTTCAATGATTCGGGAAGGACTGACACTGGGCGAGTGACGCTTAGATTTTCTCTTCTTTTTCTTACCTGTACTGGGACAAGGACTCAAACTCTTTTTCTTCTTCTTATCACGTTTGTGTTTCTTTTCCTTCCTTTTGAATCTTCTAGCGTCATCTACAAATTCTGGCGACTTTCTGTGCATAACTTGTTGCTGTTCTTCACTAAGTGAATAGTGTCTGCCTGGGTGTCTATGTTGTATTGGCGGAGTGGGTGAAAGACTGACTGGTGATGTCCCAAGATTTCGAGCCGGACTTCCTCCCCCATAGTAACGCCTCTGCAACAACGGATCAGGAATCTCGCCGTCGGTATAACTGTTACCTCTACTGTCCTCTGATTGGATTTCTCCCGCCTCTGGTTCTGATAGATCTTCACTGCTCACGTCCGAATACTCTACCAGAGGTTTTAATGAAGACGCTACTTTCGTAGAACTCTCCAGGGACTTGTCACGCGATCTCTTCTTCTTTTTCCGACTGGAACTCTTACTCTTTCCATGTTTCCTGTGCCTTTTGTCAGTAACCTCGAAACTGTGGCGGTTCACTTCGTTGTTTGCACTATCTCGTCTCCTGGATTTGAATCTTCCATTACGTTCTGTACGCTGAGGATCGCGACTGCTAGGCATGTCACCTACTGAAATCAAAGATAAAACTTGTGTTTTTATTTTTGTGTTACATAATAAGAAATTATCAAGAATCATTCTTGTTTTTTTTTTTCTTTTTTATTACTTTTGAAAATTCCATTGAAATCTGACAATAAAGAAAAATCGATCAGAGTTTTGGATACCCCCTTACGTCCTAAAGTAGCCGGAAGTGAGTGTACTGGTGTACATTGTGCTTGAATAAAAAAGATAACATTTACATTCATTACACTTGATAACTTTAACAATACGATTTTCTCAAAATCCAGGTATTTATATAAAGATTGTAGTCTCAATTAAAAGACTAAATTTCTAAATGAAGAAAAGTTAAGAGAATTCATACATATTTCTAGTATCATAAAGATATAAAAGACTGATGAAAAAGCATTGAAACGGTTAATCTATGAATTGACCTTCCAGGATGGACAAAAATTATATATTTGTTTTAAATCTTCATGTTTTGTCAAATTTTAATAAAGATTCTCAAATCTTGTACTTTTCATAACTGTATTAAAACTAAAGTCATTGTTTGGACAGCACTTTAATAAACAATTATCATTATCGCGCAAAAATTGAGGTAATGTGAGATAAAAAACATAATCAATTTTATAAACACAAATTCTTATCTTCTTAAGGGTGATGGATCCAAGTTTTAACCTTGAAATTCAATTTCCACACTGTATTCAACAGATAGAATATTTTTTCGCTCTGAATGCATATTTCTACTTAAATATTGAATAACGCTACAGAGCGAAAAATATCTAGTTACATTCATTGAGTAAAATCAAGAATTTGAATCTATGAAAAAGTATTGGGATTTTTTACTGTGCAATTTTTTAGATACCAAAAGAATCTACACAATATTTCGGAAATTAAAACTAAAAACTAGTGACAATTACATGATTCTTCAAATAAATATTATATATTTAATATTTCACTTCAAAAATGAAATGAAAATAATTGCAGGAATCTTTTACCAAAATATAAAGCTACAAAAAATTAATACACGACAATAAACATGTTTATAAAATTATTAACTTATTTCGAAACAACACAAATTTCATAAGCAAGTAAATCTGATATTGAAAAATATATAATTTTGGAGAAGAAAGAGTTAATAAGGTCAGCGCAAAGTTTTCAAAATCATTTCATTATGAAACGATTAGAGTTAAGGTTTAACCGAAAGAACACGTATCAATAGTTTGACTTTTTCGTTACAAGAAAGATTTCTAGAAAAAATATAAATTTCACTCTATAGGTGACTCCAGCTATTGATAAGTGATAACCGTAACAACGTTTGTTCCCAGCCAGGAAACCTGTAATTGCAGGAGGGTAAGTAAAAATACTTTAAATGGATGTTTTTCCAATAAAGTTAAACTCTAAGGTCACATACGTAAAGAGAAAAATGTAAACACTGCACTTATAAGGTAAATACTGTAATTGTAATCCGTTTGGTGGATATTCGAGACTGTTAACCAGTGTTAACCGTATCCATAGCTATAATCACCTAGCTCACGTACACAAGGTTGACACGCGCTCATATACACATGGAAACACGACACACATAATAATTTTATAATTAGAATCAAGAAAGCAGGAAAATGCGATGGTCAGACCGACATCAAGAAATCACCAAGCTGTGTCAATCCACGAAACTCGACAAAAACATCGTCACCAAGCAGCAGCAAAAGAACGAAAAATTAGCAGTAAGAGCAAGTTAAAATTTTTTGTCGGTCAAACGACCGCAGCCGCCATTTCTTGACGATTGGGCACAAAAGGGAGTTTCCCCGAGCCGAGTATTCGCTAAAAGAAAGGCTATTTCACGTTGCTTATTCAAGGCTTGATAAGGAAATACAAAAGTTTGTTACTTACGTGCAATATTTGTCTCGGGATGTCACACCACGTATCACAATTGTTCGCATCGGGCTGGTCCGAAGCTAAAACGGCTAAAACGTTCGTTGCTCCGTCGGCGATTTCAAGATTTCAACACGTACTTTTTAAGTCGCGGATTTAGAGTTACATAAAAATAAATATATGCAGTAGCGGCAGACTGCTCATACGATCATATTTCAAATTTCCGATGGCCGATGCATCATTCTGCGTAAGCTTTCTATGGATTTGATTTTGCTTTCCATCAAGCTAGTTCAAGAAAGTGAAGCCATTCTATACCATCGACCAAACCATCGACGTCATTAATAAGTGACGACGATGACGACGACGACCAACGACGACCAACGACGACGAATTGACGTATGTATATACACTCGCTTCCGCAATAGTCACCAAATCCGAAACAGTTTTCCCCGCATAGTCACAATTTTCCCTACCTCAAATTTCACATCGATTGCGCATGCGTATTGTGAATTGTGTTGTTTGCGTTAGCAACCAATCAGATGTCGATCGCAGCACAAGTGCAGTGGTATCAAGTGGCAATTGAGAGAACAGCTGGTGACTATTGCGGAAGAAAATTGGTGACTATTGCGAAATTGTGACTATGCAGTGGTGACTATTGCGGAAGTCGAGTGTATATGTATGTAATGCAGCAGCAGCAACAATGCAAGCGCCACGCGGTACTGCTCATGCGTTGCGCAAGACGTCTGATTGGTTGCTTTTCGCACGCTATTTAAAGTGCCAAAGAAATTTTTTTCTTTATTATAAATAATGACTTTTTAACTTATAGAATTACCCATTAGACCAAAAATTAATTAATTCTGAGCACAAGTAAAGATAATTAATCACTATTCTGTAAATAAAAAATGTACTTTATGATTCCTGTAACGATCTTGGGACTACATTCGAAAAATCAAATAGAGAGAGATCCTCTCAAATGACAAAAATTGCGCATGCGTATTTCGTATAAAATAATATTTTTGAATATTTTAAACTGCGCGCCAATAGCAACCAATTAAATGCCGAACGCCATGGCATGCGCAGCTTCTGTCCGCTCTACCATGTCGGACGGAAAGTACATGAGAGTAAAAAAGGTAGAGAATGAAAAATTGGACAAAAAGAACTTTCTATCTCTTTTACTCTCATGTACTTTCTGTCCGACCTGGTATAGGGCGGACAGAGGACCATAACTAACCAACCCTGAATATTTCTATTGCGCAAGCGCACTCACTTAAAGGTTTTTTCACACCTCGTCGGAATTGGAATTATGGTGTGTTCATACTCCTGCTTTAATAGAAAATTAATTCCGAAGAGGTGTGAATTGAATTAAAGAATTAACCTGAAGCAAAAATTAGCCCGAAGAACTGTCAAAGAAATGTCTACTGGAAATGTCATAACCGTTGAGGTTAAAAAAGATTAAAGATTTTGATCGTTTTCAATCAGTTTACTGGATATGAAGTACTACTTCGCATTTTTGAACTAATAAAACCAAAACAAGATTACTCAGGTTGTGCTTTATAAACTTCCGGCTGAATATATACAAGTTTGACGATGTATTCAATAAAAACACCGTCTCTCCGCATCGACGAGTCAGATTTAAAGTGTAAAAATGGTTGTGACTTTTTCGGAAATGCAGAATGGGAAGGTTATTGCAGTCAGTGTCATCGAGAACACTTGCAAAAACAACGAGCACAAAGGGAACATGTTCAACGAATGCAAAGTCGTGAAAGGTATAAACAATATATCATTTAAATTGTCATATTAACTTGCTATTTTGTTTACAAATTTTTGGTATATTAATTAGAAATATTATTTGCAAACCGTTTATGTTTTAGTGAAAACACAAATAGGATAGAAAAGAAGCGCCAACAGGACAAGAAATCAAAACTAATTAACCTTTCTGTATTTCGAAAGCCTACATTAAGAGGTAAGATCTTTGGGCGTGAGTTTAAAAAAATGTAAACTAAATTCATATTTAAAACACTAATTTCTGGATTTCTGAATATTTAGGAAATGATGAACTTTTGAGGGATTTGTTAAAAAACAATCATGATCTCGATAAAGTTAAGAACGAAAATCGCGAACTTATATCTATTATAAATAAAACACGAGCCGAAAAAGATTTAAAGAAATATATGAATTTATTTGTCAACAAGATTCTGCAAAACAAGGATAAAAGGATAGATGAGTTATCCGAAATAACACAAAATTTCTATCAAGATTTTGCCAAACAAATGGAAATTAACTCTGATTATTCCGGTAAGAACGACAATTTTAATGAAACATAAATCATTTGGAAAACATTTTCATTTTTAATATTTCCCTTAACAATAATTTTAATTCATTCCTCTGTAGATTTCTCAGCAGAAACCAAGGAAAAGCTTTTGGATTATATTGAAAGGTATACGATGACTCTATTATACAGAATTCTCTTTTGCTCTCAATACACTACTGACGAGGAAAAAGATTTGGCCATTCAAAACAGGTATTGTGGGATATTCTTAATTACAAATTATTCATTACAAAGTTACAAAATAGATTTTTGCTTTCAACATTTCTTTTTAGGATACGTCAACTTAATTGGGTCAGTAGTAAAAATTTAGAGTGCAGAATCCATGAAACAAGTGCTGAAGTTCGAGAATTAGTATACACGTCAATAACTGGTTTGTTAATTTTAGTATTCAAATGGATTAATTTAGAAAATGCATTAACTCACAAAAGTATTACTTTTCAGATCTTTTAAATATGGACGCTGCAAGGGCACCTCAGGAAAAATTGACTTGCGTTGTTCGTTGTTGTAGAAACATTTTCTTACTTCTACAACTTTCTGTTGGTGGTCCTGCCTCTGCTGATGAATTTCTTCCAGCGTTAATTTTCATTGTATTAAAAGCAAACCCTGCAAGATTAAAAAGTAATATTAATTTCATCACCAGGTTTTGCAACGCTAGCAGATTAATGACTGGCGAGGCGGGTTACTATTTTACTAATTTAGTAAGTTTAATGAGACCTTATATAGTTTATACAGTTTTACTGCTAACGTAGCTACAGTGTGGCAAAGTATTTGTTTCATTTTCTTTCTAAATATAATATTTCTTCGTTTATTATTTTCAGTGCTGTGCTGTTTCTTTTATTGAGAATCTAACAGCAGAGTCCTTAAACATGACAGAAAAAGATTTCAACGCCTATATGTCTGGCGAACGAGTACCTGCCAACACTTGGGATTCCGCTTTAATGATATGCGAGGTATTTTTTTGTTATTCATATGTAAAAAGAGAAAATTTTTAAGTAAAGTTCGTTGGCATTTTCTAAATTATAAACTAACTTACTTATTACAGAACCTGCACTTAATGTGCGAAAACGTAACATTACTTGATGAATTAAAGGAAAAAAACGAGGTGATTATAAGAGAAGCCTATGAACTGCAGAATGAAATGATAGAATTTAGTGAAAGAATCGAAGCAGAAGTGAATGAGGTGATTGGTAGAACGCCTCTGTTAATCACTCGAAGCCAAAAAATACCAACCGACTTAGACTGTGAGGATATTGAAAGTCATCAGTTACCTCCTCCTATTATTCCTCAGATATATTCACATTCGGTTGATTCCAAGGAGGATTTATTAGCAACACAAGCAGAGAATTCGAAGGCGACAATCAATGAATTTGTAACTCCCTCTCCAACCTTCGACTTTACTTCTTTTGCCAGTAATTATACTCTAGACAGTAGCAAAGGAGAAGATGAAACTAGTCTCATTAGTTTGGATTCTCAAAACGACTTGGTTGACTGTCCATTCGCGGAGAGAAGTTCGACAGACAGTTTGTTGGATGACTCACAAGTTGCTGATTCAAACTTACTCTCACCATTGAAACCCCTTGCCTCAAATCAGGAAGATTATCACGGCTTCAGTATTCAAGGTTCTAATATACCTACGATTCCATGCAGCACCGGAGATTTATCCTTGAATCCAATGGACTTTGAATCTGAAAATTATTCCGGTTTTCAAAAGTTGTAAAGCCCAGTAATAAAAATGTATGTGCCTCAGACTTTAGAGCTTTTAAGAATTTGTAGGCTGTAACTTGAGATAAGAATTTAATTATGTATACATTTTTCTAGAACCTAGAAGAAAAGTTTGCAAGTTTGTAGCAGTTTATTTCGTTGAAAATACATAAGATTTAGATTTCTGATTTTCATAAAATTAAAAAACGTGGAAGAGTTCTTTGACTAGTCATTAATTACTAAAAAATTATTTTCTTAATAGTCAGCTATATGATTCTTTATTGTTGTGATTCGATGAATAAGTTTCAGTGCGTAAAAGCACGACTATTGTAATATTCATATTTATATAAATATTTGTAGAAAAATCGTCATTTGACTATAGTATGTTATGTACATATGCCTGTTGTAAAATTGCTATTATTGGGATGTAAAAAAAGTATTCTACACAGAAAAATACATTTCATTTGAAAACCCTTTTCAAAAAAACAGCACATTTTTTCTCTTGCACGAGAAAAGAAATTTAAAAATTCGAAATGGTGTGTCAATATACATATTTATTAGGAATTACTACATCGCTAAAGAGGAAGAATCCTCCATCAGCTTCAGAATATTATAGATAAATATCGCTCGATCATAACTTTCACTTCTTTTACAATACTTCTCATCATTTCTCCATCTCCAAAAACAACGCAAAACGTTCTTACATTTCACTATATACAGATCTAAAAAATATTTGACTTGTAAAAATACTACGTTTCTCATTTTTCATCATTATCAATACCGCTTTACAAATGAATTTTTTCTACTAAATTTGAAGTATTGAAACTATTAGAAATACATTCAAAAAGATTCTTAATTCTAATGGAATGTCGACGTAATTAAATTAAGAAAGATGAAGGTCAGAATATTGCAATTCTTGGAAATATTATCAATAAATTTACATACATAAAAGAGTAAAACAAATATGTATTACTTATCTAACCAAAATCTCAAAAAACATAATTCTTTAACCTGACTGGTGACATTTCGTATTTTGTGAGCATAAATAAGATTTATACACAAACTAATGAACACCTATTATCACCAATGTATTATAATCTACCCTGTTGGTCTAATTATTTATGCTTTTTTTTCTAGCTCTCTAATGAGAAAGTTTCGTCAAATAGTTTCAAGTAGTTTTACAAAATCTTTATCTATGGAAGCGTCGAGTTTCTCTGCTAAACTCTCAAGTCGAATAAATAGTATGTATAGTATACGTATTATGTATTGCAGTATAATAACATGAACGCAAAAATATAAAGGAATTAATTTTATAACTACATTTCTACACGCAGGTAAGTACAAACTTGGGAGAAACTAAATTAACTAAAAAGCGCTTTTAATCTCGTATAAGTAAAACATTTCGTACAAGATAATTACTAGATTAAACAATAAATCTAAGTGTGTAAATAATGATAATTAAGAACACAGTATGGGTAAAAATATGAATTCAAAAAATTATTGGTGAGTTTCAGAATTTAAATTAGTATTCTATCTCCTGATTTTATTCAACAAATATTATAAATAGATATTTTTTCCGCTCTGTAGCAGTACTTGGTTTCTAAACCCTTAAAAGAAGCTGCCATTTGATATCTGTTTAAGTAATATGTACATATTTGATGGGCAAGTATTGGCTAGATTAAATAACTGCCCACGTTTGAAAACGAAGGACAATAGTGATTCTCTTCTAGCAAATCAAATTGAAAAATTCAAGTCCCAATATTTATCTTTTTGCTCTTTAAGATTTCAATACCATTCAATACTTATTCAAATTTTCGAGTTCTTCGAATTGTTCAACTTTTGCAATATATATACCAGTATATACATAATCTTTTTTATGTTTACTTTGAAAATTTATATAATATATCTATACGTAGAAAATAATGTTCACAGAATTCATCTATTTACAAATATTGCCTCAACATCATGCAAACTTTGGGGTCTTCTATTATTACAAAGTATGGTATGCGCTCATGTTAAGCAAAAATTGAATTCAATGTTTAAAAATTACAAAGAGCATGACAAACAATTCTTAAACAGTATATACTCCCATTTTTACAGAAAATTCAAAATTTCGCTGTATCAAAATACAAATTTGGATTATTGTTATTCAAGTTCAAAAGTTCCCTTTTAATATCTCTAATGGAAAAATTGACATTCTTTTTTCATTATATTTAAATGTCTTATTATTTATCGAGTTTATATTCGTCCAACTGCTTTCTGTCCATATCGGAAAATTCTATTAGATTTAAAAAAAAACTATCATTGAAGAATTTTCAAAAATTTTTTTAGGAGTGATTCAGAATCGGACTCAGAATTTCTGAAAAATCCCAGCTGCATACAGTCCTTTTATTGGGATTTTATAAATGATTAAAGTTATAAACTGTAAGCAACAAGGTCAAGTAACAGCGAAGATTTAGCACCTACAAAAAATTTTAGGCACTGTTCAATGCACGTGAAAAGGAATTTTTGCTAATCAATTGGGTGTTGGCGTGTTTGTAGGAATTATACTGATAGCTCAGAGATTTATTTTGTTGTCTTACGATATTTCAGTCTATGTTCTAAAAGGTTAGATATGTATCATTATTAGTTATCGCTGATGATTCCTTATTATTTGGATTATACATCAGCCAGGCAATAATTTATAACTAATATTATTATATTTTAAATAAAATATAATTAAAAAATTAAACTTTATTAAAATGTACTAGACTTGTTTAGTTAAAAAAAAGTTGATCAATACTTCTATTAAAGCTGTATAGATTTTGACTGCACGATAATACAAATAAAAATATAAAATACTTTTGAAAGTGTGTTACACAAATTAATACAGAAATTAGGATAGAAATATTGTGTCTTAAAGAGAATAATTGGAATATAATAATGATCAAGAATATTTTTTATATTTAATTAAAGATTAGATTTTTGTTATGTTTCCTCATTTATATAGCTACAAAGTGCTCATGCCTTTTTTTTATAACACTGATATTAAACTTCAGTGTTGCTTCACTTGAGCATTTTACAAAATACTTGTGCAAATTACAGTAAGAGTCTAAAGAAACATCGTTCTTTGAATTTGAGCTTTTTTTCCAAGATCTGACATTTTTTTAGACCCTTGAATGGGAATTATTTAAGTAAGTTTGCCTTTAAAATCCAAGCAAATAAGCCAATATCTGGCGTTTTATGTAGGCATTGCATATATAGTAATTTCCAATTATTTTAATTGGATTAATATGCTTCTTTTCATAAAATATTTCAAAGCTTTTATGACATCCCGTTCAATAAATAGATAACGGCACAAATTACGTACTTATATGTACATTGTACAAAGTGTGTGATATTTAAATATTTACAACTTTTTGGTACCCAACTGGGTGCAGTCAACTTTTCATGCAGTCTTTGTCTTAAGTAAAGGGTAGGTAGAATTTTTAATAGTTTCTCTAATATGTAACACTAGAATAAGTGTAAATTAAATATAAACCACAATTAGGCCCTAATAAATACGTGAAACTATTCTCTACCTTCCAAATTCTTTTCAAGCTGATATGACTGGTTTGAAACTATGTATGTAACTATAAAAGTTGTTACGTCAAATAATCTTGATATGTTTTAATTCAATTATTGACTTGTTGGCGATGGTGAAAAGCGTGACAACCCTAGTTTTAGGGAGGACAAGTACATGCAAAATAAGTGTAGAATTATTATTTCCGAATACTATAAACTATTTTTCACCGTAAGTAAAAATCTCGACAAGGACCAAACTTTTACACTACCGAGTCTGCAATGACAACCTTATTTGTTATTAACGTTATTATGTTTTATAAAAAGTTTAATTATGTGCAGCTTTCTTTCCATTCATGTAACCAATCCACCTTTCAGCTGTATTAGAAAAAATGGGATCTTTATCGATTGTACTAAGTAAAAGTAGCTGGTTAATGTGCGTAGAGTGGTAATCCCAACGAGCAATATTAGGAGCTGTTTTTAGAGTAAAGTGACGTAGGTCATAAGTTGTTCCCGAGCCAGTGTCGTATAAAGTCAGCATGTTTTTCAAAGAAGTCATACCTTGATCGAATAATTTGAAAGCATCATTAGCATCCTTGCCAGTCGCTATACTCTTCAGGTCGTACAAACCAATAAGCGAGTATATAAATCCATTGAGAATAAAAGAAGGCGGAGTCGTTGGATATTCCTCGTACCAAATGTACTTGCCTAGAAAAGAAGCTGTTACACCGCCCTTATTCGATGGAACTCTGAACGGTCGCAGACCTCTGATTGCCGCGTGCAAATATTTGTCTTCACCGGAGTGATAATAAGCTCGAGATAGTACTGAAATCGCATGACCTTGACCCATGCTAGAATACCAGCCAGGTTCAAGAATAGCCATACCGTTAGCAACTTTTCTTCTAACTGGATTAGGCCAGCCACCCGAAGTGACATTCTGATTTGCAACAAACCACCGAGCAGCATCATAAAATTGTTCCATGTGTTCACTAGTTGACAAAGTAATATTGTCTATCATCCCTGATCCGTTAAGAAGAATTTGAATAACCTAAAAATTGAATTCGATAAAAATGATAAGTTTAAAATGTAACAATTAAAAAATTGTTCATTAAACAATATTCTTTGAAGAAAATTACCTTCAACTTTGACCTGGAAATCTTCTTCCTAGTTTTATCATTGACATTGAGTCCTTTTTGTAAATCCACAACCAAATCTCTTGTCAATCTTCTCCATTGATTGTTCAATAACCCAATGCCATAATAAATATGATTATTGTATGTCTGTAAAATTACATTGCTGGTCGTATAGTGAAGATAGTAAATATCCTTTTTTTCTCTCGACTGCAAAACTACCGTAATGCTGCCATTTTCTCTTGTGCAGAGATCAAATTTAAATACGAAGACTAGAACGTGATCTAATTCTAAAGAAATTCCAGATGTACTTGTTTCTGGCGTCGCATATTTCAACACATAACTATTAACCCGTTTATCGTAAATTCGACTCATGACAGATCCCTGAGGGACTTCCCAATCTTGTTTCGCTTTTTCAGAGTCTTCAACCAATTTTTTGTAAGGCTCAGGTTCAGTAAGGTTCTTGCTGTAATGTGACAGCCCGAATTGTGCAATTTGAGTGGGATAGTAATAACCCTGGCTCTCCCATTGCGTAGATATAGGGACTCCATCGCTGCCACTAACGCATTTTACTCGTTCTCTAACTTCTACGTTGTAATTTTCAAAAGTCATAAAGACACCACGCGAGTCATAGTTTCCCTTTGGACTAACGATTTTTGAATAACTGTGCAACCATTCAAATCTTTCTAGACCATCGTATGTTGCAAGTTTTCCGTAAATCTGAAACAATGAATGAATGATAATTTTAAGTACCTTTCTACTACGATATATAAAAGAAACACTTAATTGTTCAAACCCACTTCAAAATATTTGTGGATGAAAGAGAATGGGATATAAACTTCGTCGCCTTCTTTTCGACACCCGATGGAATATCCCCCATTTATATAGCAATCAATCTCTTGATATCCTAATTCGTTACTGACCCGATCCTAAAAGTTGATTTTTTTATTTTTAAACAATAGAAACAAATAATTGAGACAAGAAATCAATATTTTTGAAAATAGTAATTTAGGAATTAACCGTACTTTATGCTGTAATTGGGACTTCCAATCTGCAGTTCTCAGAAAAAGATTATTTCCACAATTGTTCCATGAGGTAAGTAACGAACTTAATACTGCTACAATCAGTATCAAGAGAATGGTCTTAAAATTGATTCGCATCATCATGTACAACCTGTTGATGGGAATTGAATCAATAAATAAGATTCATAGACAATGATTAACAAATTTTCATTGAAATAGCTGTATTTTTATTAACTGATATTGCAGAATAAATGTAAAAAAAAATAAACTTACATGATTGAAATTCTATGCACCTTCTCTTCAAATAATTTTCGACACTGTTTTCCACGCTGATCACATTTTTAAGATTTTATAAATTTTTTAATCTGTTTTAGAACGAAATGGAAAGTCTCAACTTTGACAGCAAGTGGCCTGCTTCTTGCTTTAGACATATTAAACTTTTTCTTACAAGTTTTCACAATATCAAGCACCAATAATCCATCGAATCCGAAAACACGTTATACCTAATACAATTTTGGGAAGCAATTATGTAAGCAATTTATTCTTATTTTTTCTTTGTTAGAGTTAAGACCAAATTCAGAAATTTGGCATTTGTGTCAATAAAAAAGGCGACGTCAACTGTCAAGATTGATCAAGACCATAGAGAATGAAATATACAAGATGGGTAACTCGTTTTAATATGATTTAAAGGGACAAATAAGCGGGAAATTCAAATTCTAGCTTGGAAGGGGTTTAGGGGCATGTTAGGGGTGTTAAGACAGTAGACACGTTCTTGGGATAATTAGAAAATAATTGTTTCTACTGAAAGTTCTGAAGTAACTACTCCAAAATGGCAGATTATTTACATCCCTTATCCAACTATTCATAAGGAATGAGCACTAAGTATTAAAATTGACGTAAAAAAGCAATCCCAAATAATTTTTGTCTTTTATTGAAATGTACTTAAATCATATCCTCCACAAAATTTATACTTAGCTTCAAGTTATACATATAGAATCGTCGCTTACTCTTAATGGTCAATTATAATTAATTCATCAATGGCCCAATCTTCATAACTGTTGTCAGGTAAGAAACGACGAATGACGATGGGAATCTTACGTTGCTTTAATTCTTTCATGGCAATTTGCAAGGGATCTGTTTCTCCTTCTAATTCTACCATGACTGGTGCACACATTGCGATTTGTAAAGCTCGTGTTCCTAGCACTCTGGCTCTTTCGTATCTGGAAAAATTGAATATAATAATTCAGTTTACAATTTACTTTAAAATAATACATAAAAGAGGTATAAGTACATATAAAATAAAGGTATAATTATTATAAAATATTCTTACTTAGTCATGTATCGAGTCGTTATCCTTTTCGAGGTTTGAACTTTCCCCGTAGGCTCTCCTGAAGGTAACAGTTCAAAATTGTCCCCATCTTCTTCTTGAGGTTCCAATTCGATGTTGTCTTCCTCCTCATCATCAAAGTCGTCTGCGATTCTGAAAAGAACATTTTAATTTACTTATTCCAGTAATTTATGGATAACAATTACAAATTTATATAACGTATACAAAATAGAGAATGGGTATTATACAAAATGGATTAAACGTTCTATATATAACCAATCCAAAAAGAACACGTATAAAAATTATTTCTAATTCTAATAATATGTTAATTCAGGTATTATAAGTTATAACTCACTCGTCACCGTCAAATTCGTCATCAGCCATATTTATAGGTTAGCAAGTACAAACAACTCCAAATCCTTCAAACTCCAAACCAATTGACCTACTTTTTTAGCTGTGTGCTGTGTCACTGCTGTGTATTATATCGTATATTATATATATATTATAATTATATCGTAGAAATTATAGACGAAAAAACACACAAACGCTCCAAACCAAATTAGATGCGACTCAATCCTCAATGCGACTGGATGTGACGCTGCTCACTGCTGCAAAGTTCACCAAGGACTAAGGTTTGCTCTCCGCAGCAGCTTGTCCCCCCTAGAGATCCAAGGTATACTTTAGGATACTTATACACTCGACTTCCGCAATAGTCACCAGCTATTCTCAGCTGTTCTCTCAATTGCCACTTGATACCACTGCACATGCGCTGCGATCGACATCTGATTGGTTGCTAACGCAAACAACACAATACGCAATACGCATGCGCAATCAATGTGACATTTGAGGTAGGGAAAATTGTGACTATTGCGGGGAAAACTGTTTCGGAATTGGTGACTATTGCGGAAATCGAGTGTACTTTATACTTTTAGGATCTCTACTATATATATGATTTAATGGTGGGGGAAAATTCAAAATAGTTGAATTCCGTTGTTAAAACAGTAGTACCAATCGTACATAGGTACCAATTTTACGGGACTAAATTTTATTTTCCAAATATGTATGTATGCATTGAAATAATATATGTAACAAAATTTAACCCATGAAATAAATTTTACAGGAGTTGTAATTGTTGAGAAATAATAATTTGGATCCCGAATAAAATGTAAATGGAAATGTAACATATTGACAGCAATTCAAGTATTGCGCCAAAATGGATCATAAGTACATACCGTACATACATATGCATGTATGTATGTAGTCATATCATATGTGGCTATAGATTTGCTTCATCAGATATATATATATATATATATATATATATATATATATACATATATGTAATAGAACACTTACATGACTATACACACATGCATATGCATTGAATCTACTTGACAGAAAGTAAGAGAGTGTGAGAATCGTGAGAATTGTAAGGAAGGTAAGAACTAAGAAGAGAGAAGTGATTGTCGTGAGTTGTGAGTGCGTGGGTGGATCTTGATTGAGAATCCGAGGTATTTGAGGTGAGAAAGGGGTCGCCAAGACAGGATTTTCGAAAAAAATCATCGACTCGATGTGGCCGCCAACGCAAATCTAAGAAAACAGTGTCACAGTGGTTATAATCGTCGTTACTCCAAAATGCAGGACGGTGCTTTTTTGTGCCTTGTGCTTTGTATTTGTGGTGTAAACAGCTTTAACTTGGAAGCAAGAATACCTGTTATCAAGAGAGGATCACGGGGATCTTATTTTGGGTTTTCTGTTGCTGAGCATCAAGAAATATCCGAGGTTAATGGCCAGCTCAAAAGCTGGTAAGTACAATCGAAAGTTACAATGAGTTGTTCTCATCTGCTTGGGCGTATGAAAATTGTGTAATCTTGTTTATATTAAAAAAGAAAAATAGTAAAACCTTGAAAATTAATTTTAAAATAATTTATCTCTTTGTGAGTGGCAATTTTCTTCTGTATTCTTTTAAAATGTTCGTTTTCTTTTTGCCTGTGGAGAGAGTATATCTTATGATGAATAGGTTTTTTTCTCTCGTGTGATGGGATGTTTATTTTTTGTTATTAGTCATCGAAATATTGAAGATAGCATAAAAATCCAAATTCCAATGCTCGATTTATTAATAAAGTTACACATTTATTATGTAAACTGCTTCTATTTTCATAAACAAGTTTTACAGTTTTCATTGTTGAATATTGTTATATAAAAAAAGAAGATTTTAAAGAACTGTTTTTATTAATAATTTTGATATCTATCTTATGTACATACTATTTATAATATGTTGTTTAATATTTTGTTAATTTTTGTACAGAAGACAATTAAATTCTTCATTCGATTTTTTAGATTTCAAATTAATATTCCGGAGGACTACGTAATTAGGATTGATAGAAATAAATGGGACATATCTCCTACTATTCCGTTAATTTTTACATATTATTTAATTATCTACTTGAAGTTCTGAGCATTAAAATGATATACATTTTCGAGAGAATAATTTTTAAATTCAAATGAATTAATAATTTTTGTCTTTTGATTAGACAATAAAACATTGTGTTCATTTTTTATATCTAAATTTTAAGTTCATTGTTAATTTAATTTACATTCTAAAAGAGACTTTCTTCTGCAGTAGGTACAGAAATATTTTTATAATTATTTCGGCAGGATATTGGTCGGCGCTCCATTAGACCAGAATATACAACCTGGAACAAATAGATCAGGTGCATTATGGCAGTGTCCCTTAACTTCAAATTCTAGAGATTGTGTGCAAGTCATCACCGACGGGCAGCAAAGTAAGTATATAGATTAATTATTTTTTATATAACTTCATTCATCTGAAAATATTAAATAAACCTAATTTTAATTTAATTAGATTCTATCAAAATTAAAGGATGATAAAAGTACCATAGCTTTCAGAGCTTGATCATTTTTAACATCGTCCTTTGAAAATTTATTTTGAAGCAATTAGGGTGGGTAAAAGCTGCGAAGAATTTCTTAGCAGTGATACATAATTCTTATTTATAGCATATTTCACTGAACTTATTTCGCGGGCATAACAATCAATGAGAATGGAGACTTTACTTTCAAATTTCGCAGCTTTTTCCCTTTAAAGTCTCATTGTATATTAAAAACTGTTTATTTAAAAAGTATCTTTATTGATAATAAAAATAAAAATGTTAAGCACACATGTATTAAGACATTTTGATTTCACACTAAAGTTTATCATTTTAAAACATTTTCATAACACTTATAACATGTTACACGATTAATTTAAGTTAAATTATGTTTCGGTTATCCATAAAAGAAGACGAAGGCGGTCAGTATGATTCAAGTAAGTCCATCACCGGAATTTTTATGAGAATGATACGAATGAGGCATTCTCAAGCGTTTATTGAAACTTTTTTATTCACTCAATCACTGCAAAGTTAAGCAGAAAAAAATATGCATGAAAAAGAAATTAATAAGAATTGAAGCATGGCAGAAAAGTTAATCAATAACGCTTAGTTTTTTGCAAAATGATAAGCATCAAAAAGTGAGTATAACTTTTAATGCTGATATCTCGATGTGCTTTTATCGTTTCAAGAACTCATATGCAAGATTTACTAACAATGAAATATTGTATTTTATACCAGGTTTTGTACCGTTCGTTACTAATTTCTGCTAATAAAACGTGTGCTAAAAAATCTGAATGCTGATATTTTATTCACTTTTATTCTGCATTTTTATTAATACTTTTTGATTATTTGCGTCAACTAACACTCTTTTTAAATAATATTAAATACCTACTCTACATTCAACTTATTGTACCCTTCCTTGTACTAATATTTTTTTATATTGCATATTCTATTAGTGAACATCATCACGATTCATTTTATCCCAACACTTTTCTACTAACTCTGCATTTAATATGATATAATTGTTCCAGGAACAGTCACTTTTCAAAACAAAAATATTTGAGAAACTTACGTTATCTAACTAACTTCCTTTGCTATAAATTCTGCAGTTCTGTGACTAATTAAATAACGTAGAGCTGGGTAATAACGAAAATTTTTCTTTTCCAGCTCTAAAATTGGTTACTAAAAAAACTAATGAACAATATTTAAATATTTACTGGAAGAAAGAGATATTCCCACATTTCTTATTATTTCGTATAATTGGAGTACATATTAAAATGTCATTGGGGAGTCAAATTTTTTTTGATTACTAAAATAATTACTTAATAATTACTAATTATTGTTGGTAATAACACGGACTTTAACACAGTTAAACTTACATAAAGATTGTGAATGAAGAGATTTAAATCATAGAATGTTTTGCAGAATTCTTCGACATTGTGGATGTGTTTCAATAAGCAATAAATTTTTCTGATTTTTAAAAACAAGGTGATTAAGAGAGTCGTCTTATATACTTGAGTGAGTTTTACTGAAGCCCCGCTTGCCCAACATTTAATATATTTCTTATAGGAGTTTTTTATATTAACTGCAGTTGCCTTGAAGAAGTTTGAAGTTTGACGCACATCATCTGCACTCAGCATTATATTTAAAAGCAACGTCTTTTCATGATTAAAAAGCATAAAAATTTTCTTCAGGTACTGATAGCGAAGAACTCATTCCACCTGGTAATGACGAGGTGAAAGACAATCAATGGCTAGGAGTTACAGTACGAAGTCAAGGTCCTGGGGGTAAAGTTATGGTAAGTTTATCATTTTTACTTGAGGGGGTTGAAACCAATTTCTCATCTTAAAATTCGATTTTTTCATTTTACTCCACAAATATTATAATTAGATATTTTTTCGCTCTGTAGCGCTATTCACTTTTTAAAGAGAAATATGCATTTTGAACGAAAAAATGTATAATTTTAATGCTTCTTTTGTAAAATTAAAAGTCTCTATTTAAAAAGAGAATATTTCTATTTTCTACAGGTTTGCGCTCATCGGCACATTGTTAAGTCGAAGGATTCGTTGTGGGGACAAGGACAATGTTACGTATTGACGCAAGATTTAAAAGTGAGAGATCTCAAGAAGCCTTGCTCTGGGAAACCTACTGACAAGTAATAAAAATACTCAACCACTTGTTAATATATTCAGTCACGAATCGTAGATAAAATTTAATCGAAAGTATAATGTTTGAAAAGTGATTCACATATTGTAGATAGAAGTTTCATAATAATATATAGATAATTAAACAATTTAGCAAAAACATTTAATGATATGATTTTTTTTAAATATTGAAAGATAATTAAAGTTTGTTTAGTTTTTATAAGATATAAATCATAAATTATTTTTCAGAGCCCATGAACAGTTTGGATATTGCTTGGCTGGTACAAGCGGATTATTGACATCTGAAGAATATGTAATGATTGGTACACCAGGTCCATACACCTGGCAAGGAACAGTTTATCTCTCTTCAGTTAAAGAGGATCTTCTGACGAGAGATACTACTATCTACAACGCTCCCATGCAGGATGCTTCTCCTGTTAAAAAATACAGCTATCTCGGTAACTTTACTTCCTTCTAATTGCATAAATTCATGCAGTATTCTAATTTTAATTAAGGATGTAGGATCCAACTTTAAATTTCAAAATTCAAATTCATCATTTTACTTATCAAATATTATAATTAGGGAGGAAAATTTTGTAATGAATCTTACTTTATAATTATAGGCATGTCAGTAGCAGTGGGAAATTTCTTCAAAAATGGTTTGGCGTATGCTGCTGGAGCTCCACGTTCCAATGAAACGGGACAAGTTGTTCTTTTTAGTCGTCATGCAGAAAAAGCTGTCTTACAGGTCGTCACAACTTTAGATGGTGAACAGTTGGCATCGAGTTTTGGATACGAAATCGCTTCCGCCGATGTTAATGGAGACAAGTAAGTTTTTGGCAGTTTTTAGAAATTATAAAAATATTTCAATTTTAAATCCTTTAAATGAACAAAAAGTAAATTGATGAAGTTTAAGCTTTTAAACATTTTTTTTTTCTAATTCGAAATTGCTTCTCACAGAATCGCAGATCTTCTTGTGGCAGCTCCATTCTATTTTAATAAAGGAGAAGGAGGTGCGGTATACGTTTATACATCACTCGAAAAAAATATGAAAAACTGTAAAAAATGTATACCGACGAAACTCGTAGGTCGAGAAGAATCAAGGTTTGTAACTAAACTGTAAAATTTGGACATATATATGACATATGATCATCGTTAGTAACAATTAATAAAATACAAAATTACGATGCAATTGCAGATTTGGCTTTGCAATAGCTAATTTAGGAGATTTGAATAAAGATGGATACGAAGATGTTGCTATTGGTGCACCTTACGAAGGAAAAGGAACTGTTTATATTTTCCTCGGTTCGAAAAATGGGTTAATCACGATTCCGTCTCAGGTGAATTTCTAATACCCAATTTTTTTTTTAGATTAGTAGGAAAATATTTAGGAAAAGGCCAAATAAAATAAAATGCTTTTTTCCTGATAGGTAATTCATTCAGAGGATACACCTGTACCTTTACGTACTTTTGGATATTCACTAAGTGGAGGAATTGACATGGATCAAAACGGTTATCCGGATTTACTTGTCGGAGCATACGACGATGCTGCAGTGGCTTTGCTTCGATCTCGAAACATAATTAATATTACAACTTACATACGATATATTAACAAGGATGGCGCTTACCAAGAGAAAATTGAAACCATAGATCCAGGGAAGCTAGGCTGCGCTGCTGATCCAAAGTCAAATTACACCTGGTAACTTTTTCATTTGATTTTTATACTGGATGAAAAGCTTAATATAAAAATTGGTTTATCTGTTTAGCTTTTCGTTCGAAGCATGCTGCGAAACTAAAGCACTTGTGAAGAGAGAGGGAGGGCCATATCTAAAGCTTAATTATCATATTGAAGCTGAAACTTATTCGGGATTAAAAAAATTCTCTCGTGTTTGGTTTCGGGCTGGCGACTCACGATTACATTATATTCATCGCGAGGTTACTTTGGATCCGGTGAAACTTGTACACTGTCAATCTGAAACTGTTTACTTAAAGGTCAGTAATTTTCGTATATGTATTTTGACAATCTAAACAAGATTTAGTTTTCAAAGTTTTTTTTTTTTTTTTTTTAAGGAGAACACCAGGGATATTCAATCGCCCATCAAGTTCCGTTTCAATTACACTTTGATACAAGAAGAGCCGGTAATGCCTCGCGAAGGAGCTCCGTTGCCCGATATTAAAAATTATCCCATTCTGAATCAACAAGAAGCTGCCAAGGTGTTTGAAGCGGCTTTCCAGAAGGATTGCGGTGATAATGATATTTGTGAGAGTGATTTGCGGTTGAAAGCTGTACTAGACCTCAAAGCATCTCCAAATGACAGAAACTTCTATGAACTTACATTGAAAGAAAACTCTGATGTACTTGTCAACGTGACAGTTAAAAATGTTGGCGAATCAGCCTATGAGGCACAATTGTTTATTGAACATTCTGAAAATTTGAACTACATTAGTTCAACGATTTATTCTGGAATTTGCAAAATACATAACGCGACTATTGTGGCTTGTTCTATAGGGAATCCTTTTAAAAAAGACAAGACTGTATTTGTACAAGTCAAATTTGACTCAAAGAAGTTAGATGACAGTGAATCCCAACTTCTTTTTAACGTTTTTGCTAATTCTACATCTAGAGAGGTCAGTGAGAAGGCACCTACAGTCTTGCGAGCAACTGTAATTCGAAGGGCGGAACTATCTATAAAAGGGTAAATTTATTTTATACTTTTTTCTACTGAAACTTGACTTTATTTTAAATCATTTAGTATACTGAAAATTGTGCACTTTGTGAATTTATAGCACTTCAAAAACTCAATGGGCGTATTACGGAGGTCCTGTTGTTGGCGAGTCTGCTATAAAAAATCTACACGAGGTTGGCCCAAAAGTTGCCCATGTTTACGAAGTATTCAACGATGGTCCGTGGAGAGTCAGCGCTTTAGAAGTTAAGATTTCGTGGCCATATGAAGTTGCCAATGACAAGCCACATGGGAAGTGGCTGCTTTATTTGGAAGAAACACCTTCTATTCAAGGTATTTTTCTTTTTTTATTGTACATAATAAAATTATAATTATACAAAATTATATATTGTAATAAAATGTGGGCGGCATTTAAAAATATTTTAGTAGCTGAAGGGGCGACCGGAGAGTGTGAAATACCTGAGGGATACGTGAATCCACTCAAGTTGCAAGGTAGTGTGAGTGAAATAGAACCACTTATGCCTGCAGAAGTGACTACATCTCGACCTATTATTTATAACCATACAAATTACGTTAGAAGAAAACGAGACACTGAGAAAGTTGTCAATACTCGAACATTTATAAAAGACGGTCGCAGGCATCAAATAGTTTCTATGGTATGTAACTAAAATTTCCTATTAAATTCCTTCTGTAAATGATAAAGCGTTCTGAATAGTACTTACTATTTTTTTAGAACTGCAAAGCGCAAACGGCTAAATGTGTCGACATTATATGTAGAATTTACAATCTGCAATGGAAGAAAGAGGCAGTCATTACTGTTAAAGCAAGGTAATTATTTAAAAAGCAGCACTATCTCAATCAATATTCTGAGCTAGAGTTTAATAATTACAACAATCTTAGACTATGGAATTCAACATTGGCTGAGGACTACCGCAAAGTGGATGAGGTGCGAATAGGGTCAGTCGCCAAAATTTACATTCCCAAGAGTGTCATTATACAGCAGGATAATCTAACAGACGATTATGCAATTGTAAGTATTATTATTAACTCTTCGAAGCCAGAATTTAATCAAATATATATTCTTCATGGACTCAACAATTTATTCTGCAATTATAGGCCGAAACTATAGCCTATCCAGATGTATCAGATCAACAAGAACCTGAACCAGTGCCAATTTGGATAATAATAGGATCCATCATAGCCGGTTTGTTCTTGTTAATTCTCTTGACTTTACTTCTTTGGAAGCTTGGCTTCTTCAAAAGACGAAGACCAGATCCCACGCTTTCCGGTAATCTCGAGAAACACAGAGACGACAATCCCGAGAACGAAGCGCTATTCAAGCACTGAATACACTACTTAAAATTTTCAGATCAATATTTTACGAAAATTGTACTTATATCCAGTGATCAGAAAAGGTCGCCATTATTAATAATGTGCGCGATTCTTTCTGATAAAACTTAAGTACTTGGGAGCAGCTAAACAAAATATTGAGAGAATGTGATACCGATCCATGCTTCCACGACGGAAACTTTGATAAGTTTCTACCAGAGCTTCTTCATTGCTTATAAATTCTATAAATATATATTTAATATATATATATAGATCTATATACATACATATTACACATTCGCGCGCGTGCATGCCTATTTTTTAATTACGGTAACCGTTACTAATGGCAGTTATATTTTGCGAAAATGTGCAATTCAAACTACTTTACATTTCACTAATCTTACGATGCTGTTGACGATCTGTTTATTTGCAGAACTGTATTCTTTTGCTTCCAAGATAGTAACTTCCTTAGTTAACTAACCACGTGCCATTTTTATACCATTCTTCCGTATGAAATATGAAAAACTCTCAAAGAGAGCAATAAGAACTTGCAATTTTTGCACTTTAAAGTCATCCCCTTTTTTAATGATCTCAACAAATGCACAAATCAACGTAAACCTGGTGCTACGTTAAAACAATGACAGAGACTGACGATTTCTAATATTTAAGATCTAATCAATAATTCGTAGCAAGCAGTCACATCACATCCGTCACAATATAACATAAAACAAGCACTTCTTGTAAATTGTAGTGAAATGTAAAAGTAAAGAATTAGGTAGATCAATGCGAATTCCAACATAATAGCGTACTTTCGATCTAATAATTCGCGTAGTTTTAAATTTATTTGATACATAGTATCGACACTTTTTAGTGAATTAGTATTTAAATTAATTTGGAAGTTATTGAATTTAAACTCATTGAAAATTTTAAAAAATTACTAGAAGTAGAATTTTACAACATTTTCCATTATATTTGCTTATTTACATTAGTTGTTAATGTTCTTTTTTTTTAAATCGTCATGAAATGCATTTATTTATGCTAAGATTGTTTTCAAGGTTATTTTAATGAATGCGTTTACGATATTTCTTGAAAATATATTTTAATTTTTTATTACCTCTGAGACAATATTTGCAAGTTATCACTTGAAAATTCTAAAAATTAAGGCTAATTATTGTACAGACTAGTACTTAAAAATGTGGAGTCGTAAAAAAAGAGAGTAAAAAAGAGTATTGATTATTTTTTCAGAAATCAAGTTTAAGCATCGTTATGATTATATGTAGTCTTAGAAATTTACTTCTAAATCAAGACATTCCTTGAAATTCTGAAAATAAGTTGCAATCCTCTCGTTCGAAAAAGAAATGACTACACTGCCGAAAGTATTTCGCTAAATCGCAATAAAAAGATCCGATTCAGTTTTGAAATACATACAACTATATTTTGTCAAATGAGAATATAGAGACTGCTTTACTCAATTTTAATTTATGTAAAGCAAAATTTTAGATTTTTATTACGAAATACAATAGCGGTAGAAACTTAATGTATACTGAGTATATTTAAGGAGTTTCCACATTTTTTGTAATTTATTTAAGCTACTGCAGTCGTGTGAAAAAAGTGCGATATACAATATCGCGTTAAATAAACTTTTTTTAAAAATATCTATTTTTCTACTAGAAACCTATTTCCATTATAAATTATTAAGACGGTAAATCATTAAGAAATTGTTCTTTATTTTGTATTTATTCTATTATTTATGGAATAAATATATTATTTGCTTCTAATCGTAAAAAATAATTCATGAATAAAAGTTGTTTAAACTAAAAATAAATGGAATGACTTAAAGGCATGTGATCCTTTACTATAAATATTTTTCGCTAAAACTAGACCATTTATCTCCGAAGTAAATGATCTATTTTGATACCATATGCCCTTAAGATTCCTTGTTATTTCACAACGAATGTTTTCCATCCAATTTGAGGTATTGGTTACTTAAGTAATGGCAGTCTAATGTTATAAATCTGAAAAAGAAGTTATATTTTAGAGTAGAGCAAGTTATTTGTTTAAAAAAATAAATATCAATTATT
>CAJFCO010000118.1:1211941-1243013 GCA_904066015.1 Synergus gifuensis
CCTGGCTACGGTCATGGATTATCGACGGCCCTGAGACTGCTCACTGACTTTCCGTTTGAGAAATTCTGCCGTTGGCTGAAATTTGAATCGCGCGCCAAATTTTGACCAAAGGCAGCACAGATTGGCAATCGGCTAGAGAAATACTGCCATTGGTAAAAATTTGGCGCGCGATTCAAATTTCAGCCAACGGCAGAATTTCTCCAACAGAAGGTCAGTGAGCAGTCTCAGGGCCGTCGATAATCCATGACCGTAGCCAGTGGCGGCACCAAGGGTGATTGTTCCCCCTCTAAATGAAAAATAAAAAATATTTCTGTAGTAAGTACACTGTAAATAATATTATCGTAAGTTTACCACAATGTGAGTTAGAGGACGAGGTGCGATTTTTTACCTAGATAATGTTAAAAAATGTTAATTCTCATAAATTCTCGTTAATTCTCTCAAATTACGTAAGTTACGGTAACGTTCTTTGTTACCTTACCCAATTTTAAATTACCGAGAATTTTCGAACTCTATACGAATGTTTGTCATCAAGAAAAATAACAGAAAAGTAGTGTTTTATAAATTATCTTCATGATTATCAAATTGTAGGAAGTGTTAATGAAACAAATATTTAATTTACAGTATCATAAAAAGTGTGTATAAAGTTTACGCGTTTCATACATAATTAACTATATAATTCATAAAATAAAAAGTTCGTCATAACCTATTAAATATGTGTTGTTCATAACTTATATATTTATACTTTTCATTGCAGCTGTTTACAGTATTTACTATAAATAAGTATTAATATAATAACATTTTTTGAAAAGTCTGTAACTATGTTTCATGAAATATAATTTAATTAGAGAGAAGTATAGATTTATAGTTTGGAAAGAGTGATTACAAAGAATAAAATCGTTTTATTTACACTCGATATTGTATTTCTATTTGCAGATGGATAACATATTTGGAAAGGACGATGATTCTGGTAATGAAAATGAATGTATAGAAGTTGATTGTAAAGAGGATGGAATTCCAGTTTTAATAGGAAATCTAGAAGAAAAAGATGCAGATGAGGGTAGTACAGATAAAGAATTGGTGCCAGTAAAGGTGAAGGATCGTTATACGGTAAAAAAGAAAAAACATTTGTATATACTAAAGGTTTTCGATTTATGATCTTTGTTTGCAGATGGAAACTGAGTACGCTACGAGTTCTCAATCACAGTCAGATAATGAAGAAAACAATGCCATTGATAAGTCAATGATAACGAATAATCTGGTTGAAACAATTAAGCACGAAGTTGAGTTCAAAGAAGATCATGAACAAAAAATTACAGAAGACCTATTCGGGAATGATATTATGATACCGAATGTTACTCCAAACAATATTAAAGATCGCAGGGAAAGCAAGGAAAAAAGTAAAAAAGAGATCGAAGAAGAAGAAAGAGAGAAAATGCAGTACGTGATTGTTACACAGAAGTATAAATACATACAAGATCACACAATATTTTATTCTTTTTCGAACCTGATTTATTATACTTGTGGTTTTTTTATCTCTTTAAATTTTAATATCCATTTTATAATTGCAGAGTCTTGGTATCAAACTTCACAGAAGATCAACTCGATAGATATGAAATGTACAGACGAGCTGCTTTTCCCAAGGCTGCTATCAAACGAGTAAGTTTTTTATAATGCTTTACAATAAGGATTTTTCTCTTGAAGAACCAATTTGTCATTTCGATAGGTTTTTTTCTCATAGATTAAGAATCCGTAGACGAAAATATTTCGTCACGTCACTTTTTAAAAAAAAAACGGGTGTAAAGAGAAAAAAAAATTTGTTGGTCATTTTTAAAACATTGTAGGAAACAAAGTTAACGTATTAGAAACTTCATATAAAACTCGAATTAAATTAAATTTTAATATTTTTTTCTTTAAGATTATGCAAACTATAACGGGATGTTCAGTATCTCAGAATGTGGTTATTGCAATGTCTGGTATAGCAAAAGTGTTTGTTGGAGAAATTGTTGAAGAAGGTATGTTGTATTCTCTCTTTTTTAACCTTATAATACGATTTTAAGTAACTTTCGAGATGTACATACATTGACGATAAACGTAACCTGTGAATTTATGTCCTAAAAGCTTTAGATGTGATGGAAGCAAATGAAGAATCAGGACCTTTGCAACCCAAGCATTTAAGAGAAGCTGTACGAAGACTAAGACTGCAAGGCCAGATACCAAATGGAAGAGCTCATAAATCTTTCTTTAGGCTATAGTTTACTAGTCAACTCAACTTATTTCTTATTATGTAGCATATTATTAATATTATACTTGGTCTTTATAACTAATTTAATTTATCACTTGTGTAAGAATTGTAATTAAACCTATTTTTATAATATTTTCATAAAATTTTCCGCGAAATAGTTTTAAAAAAAATAAGAGTTCTTTTCTTTTAACCATTATGTTCATCATTTTTCATTTTTTCATCATTCAATTGTTACAAGATAACAATTGAATTACAAATGTGGTAGATTCTATTATATATGACATTTATGACATTTTATACCTCTAGTTATGTTTTAATGTCATAATGTTGCAAAGATTGAATTTCAATAAACAAACAGCATGTTCTTTTGGGCAGCAATGTTTCATTGTTTTGATAATAACTCTTCTATATTCAATTACTGAGAGTAACATAAGCACCGCAAAAGCAGTAGAAATTGATATTTCAAAAGAACAAGAACCCATTGGACAAAAATTAAAAAAAATCATCTCATATTCAATAAAAAAGTAATTAAAAGTTCCTACACTAAATAGAAGCGAGAGTTTCAAATGAACTGTAATGCGAGATTTAAGTCCAGAGCTCTGTAGAGAATTCGAAGAGTAGTCTGTGAAAGTTATCTAATATAATATTTAATTTACAACCAGGAAGTATCGAATTCGTATTCTGTAAATAAGCTTTATTAACAAAAGTAAAAGGCTAAGTAATTTATAATTTAAAAAATTTTGTCGTGTAGAAATGATGTCAATGACGCAGATTCAAAACTTAAAAAATTCCAAGCAGCAGCAATTCTCCAAAAAAGGAACGTCTTGGATAAAAACATTGAAGTTGCTGAAGAGGAAGAAGATGAAGTTGGTATAAATAATATAAGCAGTATTAAAAGACAAGGTAATTTACATGCATAAACTTTAAAAACGGATTGTGTAAAAATGATATATTGTCAAATCAATTTTTTTTGTCATGATAAAATATTTCATCATATCTAATTTTTTACAATCATTCTATGTAAACAGATTACTATATTCAATTTTTAATTGTGGTTTAATTATCTGCATCTCTAGTGAAATTTTGCGAAATTTGCATCACGTATTTAAATCTATCAAACAATTCATGTAATTTGTAGTTGGAAAATTTTGTTTGTATGCTAAAAGTATTAAAATCTGAATTTACATTTGTACTTTGATCCACTACACCTATGTATAATTTGAATTTATTGTCTCATAATTCTTTTACATTTATGTATGTGTTTAATTACGAATGTGTGCGAACTTGACCTAATAGAACCCTGATACCTTGAGAAAAAGCTACATTCTCCTCGTTAAATGTATATAAATAGAATTACTTACGCTTCATCATTGCCTATATATAAAATACAAGGTGGTCATAAGTTATGTATTACGCAACATTTCGTATAATTAATATCACATTCTAAAATCAATATCCATATCATGCGGCCTACATTTCGTGAATTCGATCTCAGAGTTGATTGTCTGCTTGAAAATCATTCCAGGAACTTTTCTTATCTTTGGGTTCCGCCCATAAACTAAAAATTCAAAATAAACCACAATTTAAAATTGAACACTTTCTCATCAGCAATTGTCTTCATTAATCCAAATTCGTTTTAACTTTATCTTTGTCTTTCATTAAAGCAAAGTATTTTCTTAGGAAAAAAGCCGGAGCCAAAAATTTGGGATCAATGGGGACTCTGGTCAAAATGCAGTGTCACTTGTGGAATTGGCAAGTTAACGAGATGGCGACATTGCATAGGTGGTAGCTGTGCCTACGGTGAAAAAGAAGCACAACTTAAAACTTGTACCTTTCCTGCGTGTTAGAGGCACAACGAAAATATTTGTAATAAATTAAAGAGAATAAGAAATCATTTTATTCTTAATCTAAAATATATATTTAAAAATACGCTTTTATTTGATGAACTTATCACTTATATGTACGTAGTATGAGTTTCAACTTGCAGAATGCTATCAAATAAGGAATATTGTTACTCCACGTTGAAAAAAGATTTAGTTTGAAAAATTTTTGGTGGATGATACTCTGGATGAACTCGCTGAGGTACTACCGATTCACCAGCTTTTTTCTGAAATGTAGAATTTTTTTCAAATAGGATCAATGAAAATGAAATGAATATTTTCAACTTACAAAGAAAGTAAGTGGATTGAGCATAAGAAATCTCTTTTCTGACGATCCAAGATCAGATTCAGCATTTTCCACGTCTCTTTCCAATGCTGTTAAGTCATAATTTACTCTCAAGATTATGTGTTCAAGCACGTCTACTTTTTTACAAAGCTCAATTATTTTCGGACACATCATTTGAAACGAAGGAATATAGCGGTTCGTACATTTGTCAGTCTCCGATTGAATCTGTTAAAGTAAAGAGCTGAATTCATTATTTATATTATATTATCATTACTATCATTAGTATATGAAGTCCTTTTTATGTAATATCTATGTTAAAGAATTCCACAGCACTTCCGCGTATCAGAAAAATAATTTGGTATTCATAATATGCAAGATAGATTTCGAAAGGGAATTAATCCTAACCATTCGGATAATGGATTCAAATTCTTCTAGACGCATTTGCATATCCTCTATCGCTTCGTGAACACCTTTTGTCTGTAATAAAAGAAGATTTGATTTTTTTCAGAAGTAGAGAGCAAATAATCAAATAATTATAAAAAAATTAATGAGAATTTGATGCAGCAATGCATATGAAAAGGTGTGATTTTTTATGATAGGTTATATATGTTTCAATGTATTACTGGATAGTTTTTATTGATTTAAGCAATAAAAGAAGAGGTCACACCTAAACGTTCTAAATCAAAATTAACAAGGACTATCATAAAAAAATGTAATTACTGCGTGATTGCAGTAACGAGTTCTTTAATTGTTATTCGACATTTATCGGTATTATTACAGTTTCAAGACCTTCATTTTTGTATCCTAAAAAACATTAATTTCTTGAACTCCGCCGACATAATTAAGAGGATGCCTTGTTTATCAATTGTAATAAATTACAGTACATCTATAAAAATGTGTCTGGGAGACTAACTAATACTTATTTAATTTAGATAAATGTTCAATATAAGTTTTTAAATCTATTCTGTGAGCAGAAATATTGATTTATCCAAGTAAAGGTTTTAAAAACATAATACTTTCGAAGGTATTTTTTGCTCTTTCTTTCGAATGCTCCCTGACTTTTGGTCTAAACTTCGACTTTCTAATTTGATCCTAAAGATATATGCATAAACTTGTGGCGAATTTCTCAGATAAATGAATTAAAATGTCAAGAATAAATCGGTTTCAATTCTGTTTTTAATCGGAGCTTAAGCAATCAATAATTCCTAATTAGGTCCTATCAGTTTGTTTAGGAAGGGTTGATCGATATCAAAGATATATATATATATTTATATATAATATCTTTGTTTTGATATTGATACACATAACCTAGAAAAAGAAGGCACAACTTTGTTTACATCGTCTTTACATAAGTGGTCATGTCAATAAATTATGAAACTGCGCTCAAATAAAGCAGAATTCAGTGCAAAATATTACTTTATTAATTATGGCACGGCATTATTTACCTCTTTACTTAAATCCGGCTTTAAGTATGCAACATAATCTTTTGCAAGATCTTCAGTCATGTTCAACGACGGATTCTTTGCCATTCTAATGTTTCTTGAATCAATGCAAATCTTTTTATCTCCAGAGTGAAAACTATAACACAAAATTGGGCATTTTGTGCACTTATCACGATTGCACGGCGTATCACATATCACGATTGACAATAATTGACAATATTGACAATCGTCACGATCGTCACAATCACAACTACACAACTGGGTACAACTAACACATGTACAACTTGCATGCGTGCACTCTTATACCTTCCTTATCGACTGTTGAGTAATGTAGTAAGATGCATATATATGTACATACATATGTACATGCAAGTATGTCGTTATGCGTTATAATTGAATACATACATATACATAATTTCAAGTATTCAATTTTTAAAAGTTTAGAATAAGAAGCACATATTTCAAACTTCTTTCCTACATCCTACATCCATTCTTTCCTACTTATAAATGAATAAGTAATTTCTGTTGGTCAATATCATCTTTAGTTTGTATTATAAAATGTTCTAACATTCAAACTAATAAATTTATACATTTTATTTTAACGTATACGACATCTATATTATAGTTAATTGAAGGTTAGAATTTCCGCTATTATGTAAATTATTACTACATAAGAAAAGTACACAACTGCAGGTGTTTTAAGAATGTTAATTCATTTTGTAATAATGTATGAAGAAATAGAAATCTTATAGTTTATTATTTAAAAATTAAGGCTTCATCAAAAGGACATTAACATTCTAAAATTCCTGGTTAGTTATATATGTGTATTATAAATGGATTACATAGCGTCGACTGGCGTCACTGGCGTCGATATTGCTCTTTTGTAAAGGTGATTGATACAATCGATTATAGACAAAATTTTGATACTGCAGTTGAGAACAAATAGTGTTATATAAGAGCTCTCTATACTTCTTCCGTCTTTTTTATTATATTACTTCTTGTAGAAAATGGTAAAGGCTGTAACTTTCGCTCCGTTTCTCTTTTCATATATATACACCACAAAATCAACACGTGTGCGGTTAAAAAAAAGACTTGGTGATTTATCATTATGTTTTGTAAATTACTATTTCATAATATTTTTGCGCGATAATCTTCGTTGCAATGATTTTTGCAACATATATGAACAATAATGGAATCTTGTACAATTTTTCAATTAGTTTGTAGAGGATCTTCCAGAAGATTTTATAGATTTTACACAGGATTGCTATAAAAATTTGGTTTCAAAATTTCATAACTTTTGAGTTTTATCAGAAGTTTTTCAAAATTCAATGACTTTTCCAGGTCTTCCAGGTTCTGCAGCAACTCTACTGCTATATATATTGTGAAGGAACTCCTATACAATGAGAAAAGAAGGTTTCTTATAATGAAAGGATACTATGTGTGCTGGGTATGAACCTATATCTTTCTTTTTTTAATTCCTCTTCAGGAATCTGTTTAAAAAAAAAAAAAAAAAAAACTGAGCAGGAACTTCTACAGTGAATCTTCAGTTGAGGATTACACAGAATCCTATAACTACAAAGGAACTTGTCTTCAACCCACTTTAAGGGTGTTGGAGCCAAGTTCCAATCTAAAAACTCGATTTCCTCATTTTACTTAAATATTAAAATTGGAATTTTTCCCCTCCGTAGAATTAATCAATTTTTAACTGGAATTATGCGCACAGAGCGAGAAAATATCTATTTCAAATATTTTTTTAAGTAAAATGAAAATATTGAATTGTGAAATTAGATCTTGAATTCTTCGTTTTATGCAAAAAGTATCGAAACTAAATATTTTTTCGCTCTGTATGCAGTCTTATATTTGAAAAAAGGTTAGCGCTACAGAGCGAAAAAATATTTATCTATAATTTTCGTTGAGTAAAATGGAGAATGGAATTTTAAGCTTAACACTTGGGTCCAACGCCCTTAAGGGTTGAAAATGTTGAAATACTTTTACAGGTTCCTGAAGCGTCAATTTCCACGTCTCAATTAACTCTAGGGTCATGTATAGGATTCTTCAAAGGCCTCTTGTTTTGATCCAAGTTCCTTTCCCCAGTGTTAAAAACAGGAAAAAAAGGCCTGTATGAGATAAAAGTGGGGAGAAAGTCGCTATTTCTTACTAACAGCACGCTGCTGGACTACTTAGAGCTCAGTAAGTTAGTGTTCAGATCACGACACACGTGTGTACGGATTACGTCTTGTATACTTGATCACTGCTCATTCAGCACCGAGGGCCATCAACAATAATTATTTGCCTGAGTGATCCCTAATTACAGGCATGTGAATCTCAACTATCTATACGGTTTTCAATAAAAATGAGTATACAGATTATATTCATTCCACAAATTAGATTTCAAGTAATTGTTGAAATGAAAGTTATTCATGATATACATAATACCGAGTTTTTCTCGAAATACATTCAGAAAAGTTTATCTGCAAAAGAAATTAAGCATACATAATTAAAATTTAGATTTAATTTGCAATAAGATTCATTCATTAACAATTTTTGATTTTTAATTATCTGCTTCATTTTGAAGAAAAAAAATTAATTTTTACTACATATTATTGGTAAATGTATATTTAAGATCTAAATATTTTTTTATCTTTATCAAGATAGAAAGTTTTAAAGAAGTACGTATATATAGATGTGTTTGGAAATTTATATTGTTCACACTTGCGCGAGAGAAATATGTTGCGGTTATAAAATATATACGTAACATCCGCGGTAATCGAAAGGCGAAATGCTATCATTTTGATATTTCTTGTCAGTTGTGCAAGATGTGCAAGATTCGTGTGTGGGCCATATAATATGCTTTTCACGCCAGCAAGTATTTATTGCCGATATTTTTTTTTGCTTCCTTAAAGAAGAAGCTTTGTAGCAGTGACAATATCCAAATCCAAAAAATAGTTTTATTGTTTTTTTAAATATATTTCAAAAGAAATATACATCAAAGTGGTACGAAAGCTACTAATATTGGAAGGCGCGACTTTAGTCACATATATTCCGCCAACTTTCTCGTAAATAAATAATAATAAAACACATTTTGCACAGCAGACAGGAATGAGAAAAAGATCATGTTCCTACCGGTGCGTGCTGCACCGGTCAAAATATAAATTTCTTAAAAAGATATTGCCAAAAAATCTCAAATTTCAAAATTTTTAAAAATGTTAATAACTCTGAAAATATTTATTTTTAAAAGCACTTTTTTTTAAAGATTAATTACTATAATTTTTTCTACACTATTCAAATATTTTTGAAAATTTTTCTTTATCTTAGGCTTAAATTTATAAGACAAATCTTGTAAATTTTCAAATGAAGATTGTACTCCACCCATGAATGAAAAAAAAGTAAAAAATAAGTATTTTAATAGATTTTACTAAATTCTATTAAAATCTGGTATTTGCTTAGGGGTAGAAATTGATGTGATTCTCGATGATTAGGGGATTTTTTTTAATCATGGGTGGTTATTATTATAATCAGTTGCGATTTCTACGTGTTGCATAAAATAAAAGTAACAATTTCAATCAACTAATGCTTAACCAAGTGTGGCTATGTAAATTACTCACTGCGGGTCTTAATTTCTGCATTCATCGCGTTGCCGTTACAAAATTGAAAATAGTTCAACAAGTGCAAACTTCCATTTGCCGTAATCCGCGGCCTTTCACCGATTTCTACATCTGAGAAATGGAGTTAATATATTTAGACCATTCTTATACAACGTCTTTCTCCATAAGAAATATAGTGCTGTATTTTTACCATGAACACTGCACCAAGCACAGCCTCCAGATTGAGAACATGTCATGGTACTTTTTACTTTTTCCTGTGGAAATTTCCATAGGAAAAAGTTTCAGCTCAAATAAAAAAGTTAAAGTCACTGGTCTTATATTTTTAAGGTCATGCTGAAATCTTGAACTTAAATTGAAGGTCCTTATACTTTCAACCGTTTCATGTACTGAAAATTCATTTGCATTTGTGACACAACACTCTACTTTCCTCACAAGAACTGCAGCCTCTGGATTCAATCTGTATAAAATAAAAATATACCCTAGGGAATTAAATAATTAAATAATTAGAATAACATTGGTGCAAATACTATATGTTGCAGAACAGAAAAATGGAAGAACTAAGCGAAATACAAACATTTTATAAAGGAAAGACGATTTTTATAACTGGTGGTACAGGACTTATGGGAAAAGTACTCATAGAAAAGTTGCTCTACAGCTGCAGTGATCTCAATAAGATCTACATATTATTGCGGCCCAAAAGAGGTCGGACCCCGGAAATTCGTGTGGACGAGATGTTTAAATTACCGGTAAGTAGGTACTTGAAAAATCCTCAACAGCCCCTGTTGGAAGTAGAAAGATAGAAATCCTATTCCTTTTTATCTCTATCTATCTCTTTACTTCCAGCTAGAATAGGCAGTTTTCGACTGACACATGATATAACATATTATAATTTTATACTTGTATGTTTATCTAGATGTTTCATAGAATTCGGAAGTTGAAACCACATGTTATAAAGAAATTAGTACCATTACAAGGGGACGTAACTCTAGACAATCTGGGATTGAGTGATGAGCATCGAGCGCGATTGATAAATGAAGTCCACGTTGTTTTTCATTGTGCAGCCACCCTCAGATTAGAAGCGAAGCTCAAGGATGCAATTGAAATGAATACGGTAAATAATTTTAGGTATTTTTTTCCTTCCTGAAGAGCATCAAAATAGATCATTGAGGCTATTGATGGTAAAGGAGTTTAGTTGTATCACTGGGCATAGAAGTGCATCATTGAGTATAGAAGTACCGTAGAATCACCTAACTTCATAGACTAAACATAATAAAATTAGCCATTTTTTCCATAAATGGCCTCTAAGCTCTAATACTACAAAATATCACTTTATATCCCGCAAAAGACAGTAAACTAAATTGATAAATCGGTAAAAAGATGAGCAGTAGAGAATAGTGGGTGTATAAAGAGACCTTTGTGAATCTAATTTGTATCAGGCTTCCAAGTATATACGGGGTTCTTAAAAGCTCACGGTGAACGAGGTTCGGTTTGCTCTTCAAGGTGGGCACTAAGAGGCTCCTGGAATTAAGCAAACGGATGAAGAACCTGAAGGCTTTTGTTCATTTGAGCACGGCTTTTTGTCACGTTGACCAAGAGGAACTTGGAGAACGGGTCTATGATGCACCAGACGATCCGCAGGACGTTATGCGACTTATGCAATGGCTGGATGAAAGTGCCATTGACCTAGTTACGCCCAAGTATACTTTCCAACATTTATATATAAACATTAATTTTCTGAGCTGAAAATTCATTTTTTCATATAAAAAATTCCAGTTCTGGAATATTTTGGAATTTTTTTTATGTACATATTTATAAAAACAAGTTTACATAAAAACCACAACAGGCTTTTTTGTTCCTCACATAAGCGACGAAAAAACCTTGTATATCCTCATATTTTTTTCTTCATAAGGACTGTGAAACCTGAAAGATATTTAATTGTGTGAAGTCAATTTGCATAGAATGTAATTCATATATGCATCAATGTATTCAAGGTTGCTGGAACCACATCCCAATACATACACGTATTCAAAACGCCTTGCAGAGAAATTGGTTGCTGATGAACATCCAAATTTACCATGCGCAATTGCAAGACCTTCTATCGGTAAGTGTGACTATTCACTCGTAATTCAATTTATTTCATTATCGTTGTTTTAAGACATCTTGAAACAATTTCCATTTATTGTTACAGTAACTCCGGCTTGGCAGGAACCTTTACCAGGATGGGTGGACAATTTGAATGGACCTGTTGGATTGATAGTAGGTGGAGGAAAGGGAGTCATCAGATCAATGCATTGTAATGCCAATTATCATGCAGAATTAATTCCTGTTGACCTGGCGATTAATGCATTAATTGCAATTGCTTTCAAAACTGCTACAAGCGTGGAAAAGTAAGATATAAAAAAGAAATTCAAATTGACTACAGAATTTGAAAATTATTTATTTAACCGAATTTCATTTTGTTCCCAGAGCAAAAAACGTACCAGTATACAATATAACCCAAAGCGGGGTTATGCCAATCACGTGGGGTGAGGTACTCGAGAAAGGTAAAAAGGTCGCCTACAACTATCCCTTTGAGGGTGCAATTTGGTATCCAGATGGCGATATTCGTAGTAGTAAATTTATCCATAATCTTTTCGTCTTCTTCTATCACATCATACCAGCGTATCTGATTGATTTTCTGATGCTGTTATTTAGGCAGAAAACATTGTACGTACATTAGAGTTGTTAACAATAAGATAGTGATCTTAGTTTAATTTTTATACTATTGTATTGAGATTCTAATATACTTATAAATTGTTTTTAGTATGGTGAGAATACAAAACCGTATTTCGGATGGACTTGAAGTCTTACAATATTTCACTACGAGGGAATGGGTGTTTCACAACACAAATTTGCTGATTCTTTGGGGCGACATGAGTCCAAAAGACAAGGAGATATTCCCAATTGACTTTTTGAGTATAGACGAGATGGAGTATATTAAAAACGTTATCCTCGGTGCACGACAGTATTGTATGAAGGAGAACTTATCTAGTTTACCGAGAGCACGAATGCATCAAAGAATGTAAGTTTATTACTTGAGGTATGAAAGTAAACGTTTTCCTTATAATTTCGACTATTTTTTTGCTTTCTAGGCTCTACGTAATTCATTTGATTGCCGTCTATTCCTTCTATTTTGGCATTCTGTATTTTATCTACCAACATTCTGAAGTAGCAAGACTTTGCTTGGACTTTATAACTGAAAAAATGAAGCACTTGCCAATCCTTGGCCACCTCGTAAAAAAAGCATATTTGTAAAGAATAATTACTTGGTATGTTAGGGTGTAAAATAAGAAAATGATCGTTAAAAAAAAAAATACAATATATGAAACAAATTATGAAAATTGCTGAAGTTTAGTACTAGACTAAAGAGTATTTAAGAATATGGAAATGCAGTAAGTTTAAGATACTTTTTATAAGTTTTTTTTATATGAATCCATAACATTAGGCTGTAGAATACGGGCTTTTAAAGTAAAAATCTAATCACATTTAATATTATACAGTGTTGTCAAAACATAATGTACAATACAATAATATAAACCCATATATCTATAGTAAATCACTAGTTGGTGCAGTCATTAATTATACTACAACTTTCCCAACGTGCTGTAACAAATCTGTAACAGTTCTGTAACTGATGTGCAATAGATAAAAGGCTTAGGAGGAAAAGAAAGCAAAGGTCAAGTGTCATGAAGTTACTTTTTAAATGTGCAAAGGTAGATCAATAAATGAATGGAGGCAACCTACTACAACTACTTTAAAAGCTTCGCCATCTTTCACTACTATTTTGAACTAACAACTGTTGCTTCTTGCTTTTCTGTGAATGACAAGCAGAGTTCTCTTTGTTTATACAAGACACAGTAAACGGCAATTTATTATGTGAGGAAACCTCTGCAGGATTCTTTAAAAGCATTTTGGTACTTCTTTGACAATTTTCTGCAGGAGATTGTCAAAGAGATAATGATGATAATGATTGCGATGGTAATGATGATGATAATGATCATGATGATAATGATCATGATCCTTCAAGGAACCCGCAGAAATATTTTATTCGCAATAAACAAATTCCCTGCCTGTCAACATTGAAATTAGTTCGCTATTGAGGTATAAATCACGCTTCGCTGATCTCTATTTCTTTCAGCCTATACTGTATCTTTCATCTTATATCTGTGTGTATAAATTAGTTATAGTAATTCAGAAGGGGTTCTGCCGGAGATCAATTTATGCCATGGTTACTATATTGTTTGAGTATAAGTACGTGCGGGTCGTACATAGAAGATACGGAGGGCACGCATGCGTTTTACCCGTTCATGGAGCTTTCCACAGGGTAGTTTATGGCGAATGGCACGATCTCGCGCACTGTAGGGGTTGTGGGGGTTGTGAGGTGTCTCGTCACAATGCTACTGGTCTGGCTCACTGGCTGGTTAATTCGGGCTTTCATCACTTAAAGATCTGCAAATCGCGGGTGCCACCTGTAACTTTTACCTAAAACAAATTACTCTATCCCCGAAAACGACCAATTATTTACTATTTTCCTGATATCCTCTAAAATATCTTAGCCCTGTCACAAAAAAAAAGGATAAAAAAAATATATACATGTAACATTGACCTATTGAAACATTTAAAAATAAAAAAAAAAAATGTTTGTGTGAAGTAAAAGGCGCGAAATCATTACAGCCATGTCTCTTACAGTGCTAGTTAAAAATTTTCAAGCTTTAAAGTGTAAAGGAGAAAAGTTTGTAAGAGTCGATTTCAGAGGTAATTTCAAAACAGAGTAATTTGATACTTGCATGAACAGCACGTGTTTTGCATCCTCAAAATATAGCCTAATATGTCTAATATATATCTTTTTAAGATATTTTAAATGTTTCAGGATAGTTTTGTTTTATTGCAGGACAGTATTTTTACTTAATTGGGAAGTTTTAATAATTATAGGCTTTTCAATTTTCTTACTAAATTTTGTGTTTTGTTAATGTATTATTTTTATACCTAGAATATACAAAAATCATATATATTTGAATTATTGAATGGAAAAGGAATAATCGTTGCGTACGCCGTCATTACAATATACATATATATGTATATGCAAATCACCGTTTATATCGTGTTAAATATATATATATATATATGTTTTATATATGTTTAAAATTGATGTAGTGATAATAATGATTAATTAAAATTGATAAAGAATCACTGTACCCGCGTGAATAAATTACTTGGAAAATTGAAAACATTTTGTGCTGAGTGTTTATAAAGTATTTTTATATATTGATATTTTAAAAAAGGAGATTTAAAATTTGATTTATTGCCTGGGATATGTCAAGGAAATCAGGCATGCAAGTATATCATTTATATGTATATTAATTTAAATATTTACATGGCCTATTTCACCGACTCGCTTCTGTGTACATAATTTGCAACAGGTGGGGGAGTTTACGACTGCAATCGGTTCAATTTTTTGCAATAAGTATCTCCAACTGTTCATAACGTTAAACTCGCTAAAGAGCTTTTTTTTTATTGCATCGAAAGTAGCACGCAAAAAATGCTCTGTTATTTTAATATAACTTCCATAAAAACAAAAGCACTTAAATGAGCAATTTAGAGATACTTAATCCCTATATCTTTTTCAGGTGTTTCTCATTATTCCAGAAATTTGGAGGAAAATGCTGACCTTATTACAGTTGATCAGGTAAAGCAATTTTAGGTATAAATATACGTACAGAAAAATACAAGTCTTAGTTTGAGACAAAAAATCGATTAACGTAAGGTGTATGTCTGCATAAGCAAATACGCGCAGTCTCATTTGCAAAGAAAAAACTTATTTTATGATAAATTATAAACATTCACTTTATAATATGTAACGAGATGTAACATCACAAGCAAAATTACATAAATTTGTAATTAATAAAGTGAATGATGTTTAAAAATATCGCAAAATGTATAATAAAATCAGTTAAACTCTATATAAATTATACACGTTATGTTTTCTTAATTATGTTCCAGAGCTTCATTTGGAATTTAGGCAGACCTGTCACCGAAACAGAGTTATTACAATTGGCTATTGTAACACGAAGTGTATTAAGGCAAGAAAAGACATTAGCTAGATATGGAATGGTTTTACAGACCGTTGTTAGGGAAGGTCGAATTCTCATTACTGACTCTTTGGTGGATCTCAATAATAGACCAATACCGGTATGTTGAAAAATTTAATACACGAGCTCTCGAATGATATAGGGATCAATCACAATATTATCTTATTTGTTATACAGACAGTGGTGTGTTTTGAAGTTCGGTATAGTCCGCCTAATGGAAGTTGCAGTTCTTATGCAGTATCAGAAATAATGGAAGATGAGCAACAGATGTTAATTGATATCGAACAGAACATTGCTAATTTGGAAAAAAGCTTAGAAGAGGCAAATACGAGCAAACGCAGAGGATCTTGGCATAATGCTGAAAAGACACCCAAAAGAGGGTTTATGCAACGGGGTGTATCTTTGACGATGGATGAAAAGTCACCAGATCGAAAAAGGTAAGTTGCTACCATATTATAGCATGGTATTTAAGCATATTATTATTATTAATATTTTTAATAATCGTCACCCTGTTATTAATAATTTCATTTTTCATCAGAACATCAGCTTTCAAAAACGTTCGGTCTTTAATGAAACTGGGAAAGCGGAGACCATCTAGAGACAGATCATGCGACAGCAATTCGGAAACGCGGGAACTTCTGGATAGACAAGACTCGAGTTGTGTAACTTCCAATGAACCTTCAAGAACCAATTCACTATCTTCTCTAGATTTAAACGCGTCGGATAATGAGAGTCAAATTAGCGGAAACAACGATCAGCAAACGGATGTAGTTGTCAATAAACCTTCCAAGAGACATAAGCCTAAGGTAATTTCTCTAAGTGCTTCTAAGAGAAGTCTTTCCAGTTGAAATATCGATTAAACCAATTTATTATTATTGCAGGCAGGTGAGACGGGACAAGCAGCTTTGAAAGCACAAGATTATCAAGTGTGCATCACCATAATTGAAGCAAGGCAATTAGCAGGCCTTAATATGGATCCAATTGTATGTGTACAAGTTGGAGATCAACGAAAATACACCAGCGTCAAGGAATCAACGAATTGTCCTTATTATAATGAAGTAATTTATTTAATTAGACCGCATTTCGAAACGAATTGTAACTACGGGTTCAGTTTTAATCAAATTTTTCTTGTGTGCATTTCAGTATTTTGTGTTCGACTTTCACATGCCGCCGGTGATGCTTTTTGACAAGATCATTACACTTTCGGTAAGTAATTATTTGCTGTTCTTACTCTTATTATACTGTGTAAAAGTGTACATCATTAATTGGATGAATGAGAAACTAAAAATAAAATGTCAAACTGCGACTCCTGATATAGGTGCAGCAATCGCGGAATTTATTGAGGGCAAACGTGACACTAGGCAGCTTTAAATTGGATGTGGCTACTGTTTGGTCTCAGCCAGGTACTATAAGAAGATTTCAATTCTTTACCATGAAAAATTACCAACATATTCAATTATTTATATTATTTAATTCTCAAATATAGACCACCAGTTTTATCACAAGTGGGCACTACTAACGGATCCAGACGACGTGACTGGAGGCCCTAAAGGGTATTTGAAATGTGATATCAGTGTCATTGGCAAAGGCGACAGTGTGAAAATTCCACCGAAAAGTGAAAAGGATGAAGATGATATAGAAGGCAATTTGTTGTTGCCCGATGGAGTTCCTATTGAAAGGCAAAGAGCTAAATTTATTGTGAAAGTTTACAGAGCTGACGGCTTGCCCAAAATGAATAGCAGTATTATGGCTAATGTGAAAAAAGCTTTCACAGGCGAAGTAAAGGATCTAGTCGACCCATACGTGCTCGTGTCTTTTGCAGGATTAAGTGTAAGTATTGTTATTATAAGAAAGGAGAATCAGTTGAATTATCCTAATGATGAAATTAATGGGTTTTTCAGGGCAAGACGTCTGTCAAGAGACATAGCTACGCTCCCGCTTGGAACGAGCAAATAGTCTTCACTGAGATGTTTCCACCTCTTTGTCAAAGGATAAAAATTCAGTTGTGTGATAATGATCCACTTCATGCGACAGTCATAGGAACACACTTTGTGGATCTCAAGCAAATTAGCAATGATGGCGAAAAGGGATTTTTGCCGACATTTGGACCGGCTTTCATTCACATGTATGGAAGCATCAGGGATTATAGTTTAATAGATGAACATTCCACTCTTAATACAGGGTTGGGTGAAGGTATTTCCTATAGAGCAAGGTACATACTATAATATAATGTACTATCTATATACATATAATTGTAGATGAGTCTCAAGTTCCAATTTCTTATAATATATGTACATGTGAAATGTAAAATTCTATTTCCCGTAGGTTATTGATCGCTATTAGAACCGAAATTACGGATAACATTGATATAGCCCCATCAGAGGTGGAAGTAGAACCCATATTACCAATTAATGAACTGGCTTACGCTAGAAATGAAGAGTTTTTCCTGTTCACGAGTATAATGGATGCTACGATGATTGACAAAAAATTGGGTGATAAACCAATGTATTTTGAAATTTCGATTGGAAATGCTGGAAATGCACTTGATGGTCACAACGAGAGTTCAAAGGTATATTAATATTATCAGGTATTGTTAGATGTATCTAAAAATTTGAGAAAATTAGATCACGATGAAAAATGATTGAACAGATTTGCGAAATGAGTCCTACAACCAGCGGAAGTGGGGATGAAGAAGACATGCAACAAGTTGTCACTGGTTCTTGGCAAAGCACTACACCGGCTAGCAAACCAATGACTCACGATAAAATTTACTATTTTCTTCCATATTGGGACAATAAACCGTGCCTTCATGTCAGAAGTATCTGGCCGGATTACAGGAGGAGAATGTACAATAGCAATATTATTAACAAAATAGTAGACAAATTGGTGAGTTAATTAATTAAGTTATTTATCATGCAGAGACGTATAAACTTTATGCAATGCTGTTGTGTGTTTATTTACGATAAATTCAAATTAGGAGGAAGGATTAGCAGAAGTACACACGCACTTCGAAGATGCTTCTGTTGGTGAAAAACTGCTAAGAACAGTATTAGAGGAACTTAGTAGCAACTGTAATCGTTATATCAGTATCAGTAAATCAAGTATGACTGGCCCTGGAGTTGGTAAGACAAAACTGGATAAGGAGAGAATTAAATTATGTCAAACTGAGTTCGAGAATATGGCTGTTATGTCGAGAAATTTAAAAGCTATCGTTACTAAAAGTAGTTTCAAGGAAAGATTGAAGACTGCTCAAAGTTATTTACAGAAACTCAAGTTTCTTATTGAGGACGTAAGTTGATGTAGATTTATCATCTTCCTAATACTTTTTTTGAAATACGTGTCTACCAGATATTTTCAATAATCTCTTTTTGCAGCCTCAAGATTCTCTTCCTGACGTTTTTATTTGGGTGATAAGTTCAGGCAGACGAGTGGCATATCATAGAATTCCTGGGAGGGATTTAATTTATTCTGTCGTTGATGAAGAATGCGGGAAATATTGCGGCAAAGTACAAACGATATTTTTAAAGGTGAGTAAAGCAGGGAACCTAACATGTATGCTTTATAATTATACGATTCGAAAGAAATTTTATAGATGTGTTAATGAATGTTTAGCTTCCTGGAAAGAAGAGATTCGGTCCATCGGGCTGGTCAATCCAGACCAAACTACAAATTTACATGTGGCTTGGAATTCTGAAGCATAAAAAGTATTTTACTCAAGGTTTACCAAAGGGATATGAAATGAGTCATGAATTGAAAAATATCGAAAGACCTCGAGCCCTCCCACCGTTCACAATTCATTATGTTGAAAAGCACGTAAGCTGAAAAAATGTATAGTGAATTATATAATATTCTAACTAATCTGTAGATAATTCATTAATAATTAAAATTTCATAACAGAAATTTCAACTAAGGGCTCATATGTACCAAGCTAGATCTCTGATTGGTAGCGACGCTTCTGGTCTTTCTGATCCTTTCGCTCGAGTCATTTTTGGCGAATTGTGCAAAACTACGCAAGTTATAGACGAGACTCTGAGTCCAACATGGGATGAACTTTTAGTGTTTGATGATATTTTAATTTTTGGAACGGAAGAGGAAATTAAAAAGGATCCGCCGTCAGTCGTCATTGAGTTATTCGATCAAGACAAAGTGGTAAGAATTTAGCATCACAAGATATTATTCAAATTTGTATATAAATATTTATTTTTTATAATACAAAAATACAAGCGAACACTTTGTATTAGATGCACTGTGAGATACGATTAAGTGTATGTAGACGCATTTATATTATTTTATGATTTCTTAATTTTTCAGAGTCATTTTGTATCTACGGACAAACACACTGCATGAGAGGTCTGCTTTAACAGTTTGTATACAATATTATTTGCGGAGAATGAGCAATAAGCACAATTTTATTTATTTACCTGATTTTGCTTAAGGATGTTGGATCTAACTTCTAATTTCAAAATTTAAATTCTTCGTTTTACTCAACAAATATTATAATTAAGTTTTTTTTTTTCCTTTGTACCGGTACTCGCTTTTTAAATAAAATTATGGGTATAGAGCGAAAAAATGTACTATATTTTAATACTTTTGCGTTAAAATAAAAACTCAATTTTTAAATTAGATTTCGAACTCTACGATTTACGTATAAAGTATTCAGACTAGATATTTTTTCACTCTATACCCATAATTCTGCTTAATACATGAGTCAGTACTCATGACACAGATCGAAAATATATTTAATTATAACATTTGTTAAGTAAAATGAAGAATTTAAATTTTGTCGTTAGAACTTGATCCAACACCCTTAAAATTAGTAAATAGTAATTAATAGTTTAGTCAATATTAGCGTTCTCTTTATTTTTGTTTTCATACAGACTTTCATATAATACATGAATTGCGACTTTTTAAATAATTGTTTACTCAACGAAAATTATAGATTAATATTTTTTCGCTCTATAGCGCTGCTAATCTTTTTTCAAATATAAGACTGCATGCAGAGCGAAAAAATATATAATTTCGATACTTTTTGCATAAAACGATGAATTCCAAATCTAACTTGACAATTGAATATTTTCATTTTACTAAAAAAATATTTTAATTAGATATTTTCTCGTTCTGTACGCATAATTCTAGTTAAAAATCTATTAATCTTAAAGACGGAAAAAATTTCAAATTTAATATTTGCTGAGTAAAATGAAGAAATCGAATTTTTAGATTAGAACTTGGCTCCAAAACCCTTAAACTCATTTTATATTACGTATAAATTAATATTTAAATTTATTTCAGGGAAAGTCCGAGTTTATTGGTCGGGCTTTAGCGCGACCACATGTTAAACTTGCACTTGAAACGTACACTCCACCACAATTTCCACCTTCACTCGAGTGGTATGATATATCTCGAGGTGCTGGAAGGGCGGGTGAGCTTTTAGCTGTTTTTGAACTGCTTGAATATCCTGCAACCAAAGATTATGGTTTTCCTACTCTTCCTGACTTCAAGGTATCGGATAGTGTTCAAAATGTGGGTCCAATATTACCAGTTCCTGTAGGAATACGTCCTACTTTAGCTAAGTATCGGTGCGTTCATTCCTTTGAAACTATCGTTCTCTAAAATTTTCAAAAGTCCCTTGAAATTTCTAGAGTAGTATGTAATAAATATTATGCTTTATCACTTCAGGATTGAGGCGCTATTTTGGGGCTTGCGAGATTTGAAGAGAGTACATTTACTAACTGTGGATAAGCCACGAGTAGATGTTGAATGCGCTGGTCATATCTTATTTTCATCAATAATCTCTAATGCAAAGAAGAATCCAAACTTTAATACACCCATTAAATTTATGGAATTGGAATTGCCAGAACAAGAACTCTATCGACCGCCATTAACGATCAGAGCTGTTGATTGCAGAAGCTTTGGACGCTACACACTTGTCGGAACCCATACTATAAACTCTATTCATAAGTATATGTATACCCCCCATACGAGAAGAGATAGAGATGTTGAAGAAAGAAAAAAAAGTCTGATTCAGTTACAGTGTACTGGAGGTAGTGGACTTTATATAATAAAATAAATTAAAAACAGTGTCAATAACAAATAATTTTGATTCCAGAGTCGCTTGCAAGTGATATCGACTTCAACAATGGAGAAACGATTATAACTCTGGGTTGTGAGTCAAATAGGTGGTCTACCAAGAAAGATAAAACTGAACAAAACCTACGCCGTAAACAAAGTTTGATTGCTGACGGAAGCACAGGTTAGTAAATGATTATATTATATAATTATATTACATTAAATTAATTTTTCAAAATTCACTTTCTGTACAGTTGATTTAGGATCGATTGAGGATGATGAGAGTTGTCAAGATTGGTGGACTAAATATTTCGCGTCGGTTGAAGCTACAATTGAAGAGAATAAAGAAACACGTCGAGAAAAGTCTGTTTTTCAAGTCCAGCATAACACCACCAGCAGCAATGGCAACGTACCAAATTTCTTTGAAGAGGACTTTAGTAGTCAGGTGATAGCCAGTACTGACAAAAGTCCAGGCAATCAATCTACGAAAAAAATATTCAATTTCAAATCATCTGCCCATGCAGCAAGATTTGTAGCAAAATTAAGTCCCAAACATATTCCGCGAAAGAAGAACTTTCAAAAAACAGCTCTCCTAAAAATCTATCCTAAGGAATTGGAAGCAGAACCAGAGTTTGGCCACTTCAAAGAATGGTTGCATACTTTTGAACTTTATCGAGGGAAGAAAACTAATGACGAACCGGAAGATGAGTCCAGAATTGTCGGAAGCTTCAAGGGAGCATTAAAGGTCTACAAGTGGCCTTTACCAAAAGATTTGCTTGATCATACAATTATGGGCTTCGATCCACAGTACGGTTTCTTTCAAGGCCTACCGTCCAATGAACCGATACATGTACTCGTTAGGGTTTATATTGTTAAATGCAATGATTTACATCCTTCTGATTTAAATGGAAAAGCAGATCCGTACGTTGTCCTTCAATTAGGTTCAAAGAGGATAAGTGATAAAGAAAATTATGTGTCTAAACAGTTAAATCCTGTATTTGGAAAGTATGTATATTTTACATGCCTCATGATTAATGCGACATTAATTTTAAGTAAAATTATGTATAAGAAAGAAAATCTGTTTCAGATGTTTTGAGATTGAAGCAACGTTTCCTCAAGATTCACTACTAACTGTACAGATTCTAGACTGGGACTTAGTTGGGTCGGATGATTTGATTGGAGAAACAAAAATTGATTTAGAAAATAGATTTTACAGCAGACACCGAGCTACCTGCGGTCTTCCACGTAGATACGATGAGTAAGTGAAGGAAAATTAAAACAATGGAATAATTCCATTTCTAATAGAAATAGTCTGTGAGGCCTGAAATTTAAATATTTCTCAAATGATGAATGTCAAAAGATTTTGAAATGTTCTTCTTCTTAGGTCAGGATACAATAAATGGAGAGATGCCATGAAACCAACGCAAATTCTCTCGAAACTATGTAAAGATGGAAAAATGGATGGTCCAGTATATTCTCCTGGTCGGGTATCAATTTGTCGAAAGACTTTTTCCATATCAAATGAAGAAATGGAACATTATGTACACTCGAGAGGTAAATTTCAATTTAAGTTAATTTAGCAAAAGAAACTTTTATAGAAACTTTTTCTCAAATTTAGGTATGGAAGAACACTTGGCATTGGCAGTTCTCCATCAATGGGCTGCTTTTCCTCGAATCGGATGCAATCTAGTTCCCGAACACGTTGAGTGTCGATCTCTATATAATTCGGAGAAACCGGGTGTAGAGCAGGGAAAATTGGAAATGTGGGTTGACATGTTTCCTATGGATATGCCATCACCAGGTCCACCCATAGATATCTCACCCAGAAAACCGAAAAGTTACGAATTGAGAATTATTATTTGGAATACTGACGACGTAGTACTTGAAGATGATGCATTTTTCACTGGTGAAAAAATGAGCGACATTTACGTAAAAGGGTAAATAATTATTATTTTGACAAATTTGTAATTCGTCCAGATAAAAAAAAATAAAATAAATATAAAATTAAACATCTAAAATTTCGACAGATGGTTAAAGGGACAAGAAGATTGCCAAAGTACTGATATTCACTATCGTTCATTGACTGGGGAAGGCAATTTTAATTGGCGTTTTATATTTCCATTTGAATATCTGGTTGCTGAAGAAAAAATAGTAATAAACAGGAAGGAGAGTTTATTCAGTTGGGATGAAACGGAATGTAAAATTCCGGCACGTTTAGAATTGCAGGTATGTAATATACAAAACAGAAGAAAATATTAAAGAAAGTACCTCAAGAATCATCGTTATTATTTTTGCAGGTCTGGGATGCAGATCACTTTTCAGCTGATGATTTTCTCGGTGCAATAACACTAGATTTGAATAGATTTCCAAGAGGAGCAAAGAACAGTAAACTTTGTACATTAAGTATGTTGAAGACGGACGGTTCAGTTCCCACTGTAAATATTTTTAAGCAAAAACGAATCAAAGGCTGGTGGCCTTTCTATGTAAAAAAGGAGAATGATGATATGGAATTAACGGTATATTGTTCTTTTTAATGTAGAGTACTTTCGCATTGAAGGACAGAGTAAATAATTGCATGAAAATATTTTTTGTATAATTTTTAGGGAAAAGTTGAAGCTGAAATTCACTTATTGACGAAAGAAGAAGCTGAAAGAAACCCTGCTGGCTTTGGTAGAAATGAACCAGATCCACTGGATAAACCAAAGTAAGTTATGACTGTATTTAAATATAACTTCAATCTATCATAAATAAATAAATAAATAAATAAATAAATAATATATTTCTGTTTAGTCGCCCGGACGCTTCCTTCATGTGGTTTCTGAATCCTCTCAAATCTATCAAGTATATCGTTTGGCACAATTACAAGTGGCCCATTTTAAAAGCCATCATCGCTATTGCAGTGATAATTTTGTTTATATTGTTCTTTTATGCAATACCTGGATACTCTGTTAAAAAGATTTTAGGCGCCTAAACTGTATTTTCTGTTTTAATGTGCCATTATGAAAAACATAAAATCAAAAAATAGCTTGGTGCTTATTACAAACGTGGCGAGGGAACTACAAATTTATTAGAACTTAAATTAAGTCAAGTAAATTAATCTTTAAATCAACTAATTAGATTATATGTTCAAAATATTTAGAATTTATTGAGATCTATATATTATGAGATAATTTATAACATATAGTACATTTTATGCGCTTATTATATATATAAATTTTATTAAAAGATGTATGTAAATTTAGTACGTGATGTGATGCACAAATAATACTTTTTATACACTCTTGAGCTAGCGTTGTAGGAATATAATATAAAAAAAATTATTAGGTTAACTACACTCTATAAGACAATGGCTTAAAGCTGTGTTATTCAAAAATACAAAGAACACAATTACTTAGAATTTGAAATTTTGAATTACAATTCATATTGTCTCACTTCCAATAATATATACGTAACTGTTTTTTGTTATGAAAGTTAATATCAGTATTGATAGTCATTTAATGCCTTTTGCAAATAATATCTTGTTAGTTTCTGTATCCTGTTCTATTTAACTCGAACCAATTGAAAATACATACTTGATGTGATTTTTAATAAAATTTACGATTTTGCGCACTGATAAGGCGTAGCGGAATATTGTATGTATATACACAAATTACAAATACGATAACAAACAATGCTGAAATAGTTTATTAGAAAAATCAATTTTAAGATACAAAATTATAGAGAAATTACCAGTATTAAATAATAAAATGTTTATCATTGATTATTCGATAATAACTTGACTGCTCTGCATTCGCTTCATTAGTCTTAAGCAAACTTACCCTTTATTTATGTATCAGTAAATAACATTGTAAACTTATTAGTGGCTGAATATATCTCAGGTTGGATGTCATCCACAGAGTCTTCTGATTCACCGCTGCTATCTCTATCAGGATGAAGAGATGATTCAACACTTTCACTTTCTTCTTCTTCCGAAAAAGAAGAGTGAGCTGCTTCTTCAGCGGCATCGTATTCGGCTTGGCTTTTTGCTTGAATCCATTTCACTACATCTACATCTGGATGAGTTTCCCACGATTCTATAGAGAAATAAGAAATATTGTATTGAAATTAGTACCAAAGATTCAACTTTTAAACTCACCTTTTTCAATAGACCATCCTGGCGGGTATGCATATATACATATTGTTCCATCTAATGCCATTCTTAACAATGAATTGGCTGCTCTGTAAGTGTCAAGACGTGCAGCTTTTGCAGTCATGTAACGTCTCTTAGCAGCCCAACTGTCACATATATCCATAGCCGACCACGTGTCATCATTATCTTGATGTTGCAATCTTAATAACTGAGGTAAATTTATTCTCTCTGCTAGAAATTTAATAGTTGTGTATGGCTCCCGTACTTGAGCAATTGGAAATGAGCCCATTAGTATCTGGAAGGGTTTCGGGACTTTTGATGGAAACACTAGACCAGGACAGTCGCATAGACAAACTGTTTTCGTGAGAAAAATAGTTTGGAAATGTTTCGTGTGACCAGGAGTACGAGAAACGCTTACCACCTTCTTACCTAAAAGAGATGGTAAAGAAAACTAATCAATTAATTAATTAAATGGGAAGTTCTACTGAATATTGATATGAAAAGGGTCGAGTTTGTTAACATTTATTGAAGATTGATTTATATGATTTAGTGTTCAATACTTACGGAATTTAAACTTTGAAAAGTGGAATTTCACCATATTAATCACAGTTAAGGGTCTTCTTAACATGGAATGCGAAACCCCTCCTGAATCCTATGACAAACTTCAAATATCTGTCTTCTTTTCTCTACCTATGTTTCTCAGTCTATATTTAATTATTACAAAAAAAAAACGCGTGGCTATTCACTTGACTGTACTCTTAAAACTCTGTGCTAAAGAGATAAGCTTGAAAGATTCAACTAGATAAAACGTAATTCAGGAGCGGGACCACAACCCATGTTGAAAAAAAGGGCATGATGTCAACTGAGAGTCAAGGTCATGAGATAATTTTTGTTCGCAATAGACAAGTGAGTCTCGTAAGTCTTTAAAAATCGCCTAGAGACCTCTCAGCGATTAGCCCCTCGACATGAAGCCTCTTTTCAAGATCACTGAATTCTTTTGTGGTGACTTTTACTGATTTATTCATCAGAACCATCAGAGCCCCGATAGTATGCGATAAATGATTTTTAATATTAAATGTTGTCACTTACCCATTAGTGCATTCATCAATGAAGATTTTCCAACATTTGGAGTCCCAATGCATCCGATCGTTAAAACATCATTTTTGTACTTGACGTGTTCAAAATAAGCAGTATCTTTGTCTTGAACTGTAACGTTATCCTTCCTGCCTAGATCCTCTAAATCATACTCCGATTGCATTTCTTCTTGAATTTTTTCCTCCCAGGAACTCAAATCAACTTTATCTCCGACAATTTCTTTGCAGGCTTCCAAGAGCTTTTTAGCGCCTTCTGCGGCCATTTTCAGTTTTCCTCTCCTTCGCCTTTTCTTCAAACCTTCGTCTTGATTAACATTACTTCGTAGATTGTAGTTAGGGTAGGAGGTAAACATTAAAATGTGTAGATGTGGATAATGTTTCTTGAAATACTCCCGCCAAGCTACGACAAGGGATGGTGGTGCCAAATCAATTTTATTTAATACAAGAATCATGTCTTTTCCCAAATCTTCTATTATGTATCTATAGAGATAGGGTGGAAACATCAGAACTGAATATCGAATGTCGACAATTATCAAAAGCACATCCGACATTTCAAGGACTCTCCATAGTTGACGCCATGTTTCTAAATTCAGCTCGAAATAGCTAATATTTTTAGTTTTCATAGTGTCCAAGTATTCCTAAAAAAATGGTTAATTGATAATTAGAAAATTAACTCTGTAGGTAATCATCTGTACAACTAGAGATGCAAAGCATAAAGTCACTTACTCTAAAATACTTTTGCTCTCGTGCCTCCAGTTCTTCTTTATTCATGCTGAAATCCCACGGAGGTCTCTTAGGCATATCAATTTCTGGTGGAAAATATGTATCAGAGATTTCCTGTTTTTCTAGAGGGAGTGGTTCAATGGTTTTACAGGCATCTTCTTTGCGTTTGCGTAATTCTTCTTGAGTTTCTTGGAAAAAGTGTAGAGCATATCTATTTTGTTTAGACTTTGCATCTCGTGGCTGTTTGTTTATTTTCTTGATCGATTTGTCAAATTGAGGATCTTCTTGGTCACTCGATTCATCATTCTTGCTGCTGTGACCTGCACCTATAAAGAAAAACATAATGTGAAATAGAATTTGAAAATTTTGAAATTTTGGGGGACTTTACCGCAAGTGCCGGCATTCATACTTAATACGTGTCACTTGTGTAGACTTTTTATAATAAGAATAAAGTGACATTTTACGTATATTAGAAGAAAATACGTCCGGCATACGTGTAAACCGTGTCTACAATATCTAACATCTAATCAAATAATATGTATAATATAATATATAAACGTCGTACCGAGCAGAACCTGATTTTTACGTTGTTTTTTAGCTTGCATTTGCTGTTTTTTTGCTTTCCCACTGAAAGGGGCACGTCTCCTGCCTTGTGGCATTTTGTAAATTATCCCTCGACCGCTCGACGAAAGAAATTAATGCAATAAACACTGCAGAATTTGTAGAATTTTAAAATAAGTACATATAGTGTAATTTCGTTCGATTTGTCATCAGGATTCAAGTTTGAAACTTTGAACTTATTGAAGAAAGGTTACATATTGCAGGGTTGATAGAAAAAATGATCATCTAATCAACCAACAACCAAACAAATTCAGGTGTGCTCATGTATTCCCATGCAATGTGCAATGTAAGGCGAGTGAACCAACCTTAACATGGACAAAAATCGTAAACAGTCCTCTGTCTTGTGTCTATGTTCTATGGTGTTCTTATAGTTTTAGCTGGTTTTAGCTGTCAAACTATTTTTTAAAAACTTGTCATTTCTCAAAATATAATGATATTATTTAGTGATTCTGCGATTTAAAGTAAAATAAAAGCACATCAATAGTGAAATAATATAATTATGTAATAAGAATTCAGTTAAATTCTGTGAACTATGTCCCAGTCGTCCCAGTAATCGTGACCTTAATAGTAGAGGATGAGCAAAAGTACTCATCTAGACCTGTCATAATTTCCAAATAACTGCGATTTTATTCTCCCAATTTTGTAAATTTGGTGACATGGCAGATTATTTTGATTGAGCCTTTAAAATCCTAGTTTAGTCTAGTGTACTTTTTAAATGTAGGATATTAATATGATTTATCAAATATTTATACATATATCAAGTAACATATCTTAAACAGTAAGAATATTTTGTTTCTTTTAAATTTTACAATGTTGAATATTTTATTAATCTTTGTTGCAGTTCTGTTGTCAATCTTTTATTTGTGGACAAGAATATATAGTTGTAATTATCTTGTAATTTTTTACCGTCTATATAACAAATTTATAACAAATTTTCCGTGTGTATTGACACCGTCACGATTACTGAGACATCTTTAACTTAGTGTCCGATGATATTCATTAATGTTGATCTGTATTCATCAAATTATGCAGTTCATTATAGTAATTGTCATATTATTAGATTATAAGTCTATTTAGGTCTCGAATTTTGACTACTATGAATCAGTAATAAAATTTCGTTAAATCTTAAAAATGACTGAAAGCCTTGTTAACGAATGGCTGGCTGATTGCGCGGATCTTTCTCCTAACGAACTGCACAGTTTTGCAAGCACCCTTTCTGAAGATAATGAGATAGTACGTGCACTTTACGTACTGCTAGAAGAGCGTACCAAATATAATCAGGTATAATAATTTGCAATAGTTTCAAAGAAACCAAGTCAATTCTCAAAATTCATGAAAATAGATCAATGTTCATTTTATTTTTCAGCTGGTCGACACTGTATGCAATAAATTATTTGATTTTTATCGATCTCAAGAAACTGAACTTGAACGTTTCACATTGCAATTTTTGCCAACACTAATATACATATATTTAAATTCTGTTGCCCATGGCGATATTAAGGTAATTAAATTAAAACATATCATTATTATATTAGTCAAGCCTGAAAAGAGAAAAAAATAACATTTGTAAATGTTTTATGATGAGAATGATAGTACATATACATATTCCTTTGTATATATAATTATTATACAAGAACGTAATCTCAAGGATAAAACTTACAAGAGCAATTAAAAATGTGACTGGCTACTTTTGTCGGTGTCTCTCATTAATTAAAATGACATGATACGTTCTTATGATTGTATGATATCATTCAACAAGATGTTCTTAAATTAATAGTAAAAACTTTTACCTTTAAAAAATAACTATTTACTTATTTATTTATTTACTAAAAAATACGTGTATATAAACTGAACATATCTAATCTGGGACATACGTTTTTTATTTACAGAATTGTCGTACAGTTGAGACATTGTTGATTGGATTATACAATTTGGAAGTTGTGGATGCGAATGGCCAACCAAAAGTAGTCTCTTTCAGATTACCTTCCTTAGCTATGCAATCGATTTATCATGAAGTAAGATTGTACTGCTCATAATAACAACTGATTCCCTCAAAAATATAACATTATTTATATGAAAATGTCATTTTATTAGCCTCTTAGCTTGGCACCTGCATCGTTAACCGAAAGTGCTGTTCGTCGATTCGAAGAATGCAATACAAAACTTGTAACATGGGGACCGTTGCAACAAGTGGAAATGCTAAATGCCCAAAATAGATTAAAAGTAATGACTGCTTTACTTTTCATCTACAATCAGCAGCTATCATTTATATCGAAGTATTCACTGGAGCAATTGTGCAAGGTTGCCACAAAGTAAGTCTTTTCTCTTTGTCTCTTTACAGTTTTTCATATTCAATTGATTCATCTGCTAACGATTTTTTTTCTGGCAATTTCTAGACTTGTAACTCAAGGATTTATGAAGCCAGGTCATCATCAAAGATCTTCGTATAACAGTGAATCAAGTTTTGTTCCAAGGCTGTTACCTCGAATACCTGTTTCAAGTCAATTTCTACTCGAATTTCTCCATGCAATCTACTTTGCTATGTAAATATTTTATTAAATGAAATGCATTATTCTGCTTACCATTATATATAATTATACATAAATTAAATATACTTAATTGTATTAGGTATAACGATTGTTGGTATGTGGCAAACCAAGCTGCAGAAGATCTCCACAATAGAGCGTGTTATGAAACTTATCCTAATGTTATGTTGGTAACGAATGCCATACGTAATTCTAGTAGCTCTGGACCGACAGGTCAGTTATGACATCATGATTATTTTATGCATTTGTATTGTATTGTTAAGGGTGCTTGTTTCAAATTCTAATCTCAAAATTTTATTTCTTCATTTTA
>CAJFCO010000118.1:1264881-1285717 GCA_904066015.1 Synergus gifuensis
GTATAAACGCACCATTAGAGTTCTTAGTGAGTAATATCACCGATGTAATATTCCCGTTCTCGGTAACAGAAGGTACACTCGAGTCTCCCAAATGTCAAGAAATTTTTGCCAGAGGTTCTCCCAAATGTCAAGAAATTCTTTATCCTCTATAGTCACATCAACTGCGTATGCGTCACATCAATTGCGCATGCGTATTGCGTATAATATAATATTTTTTAACATTTTAAATTGCGCGCGAATAGCAACCAATCAGATGCCAAACGCAACGCGTGCGCAGTGGTTACCAGTGGGATTTGAGAAAAATGGACTTGACATTTGAGAGAACTTGACTTGACATTTGGGAGACCTTGAGATTTGGGAAGTTGACATTTGAGAGACTCGAGTGTAACGTTAAAATAAATTACCTTACAATTTTCGAGAATTTATGAGAATTTATTTTTTTTATTTTTATCATTTTTTATCATTTTTTATTTTTCATTTCTAGAGGGGAAAAATCCTCCCCACGGTGCCTTCCCATAGCTAAGATCATGGATTATCGACGGCCCTGAGACTGCTCACTGACTTTCCGTTTGAGAAATTCTGCCGTTGGCTGAAATTTGAAACGCGCGCCAAATTTTTACCAATGGCAGCACACATTGGCAATCGGCTGGAGAAATACTGCCATTGGTCAAAATTTGGCGCGCGATTCAAATTTCAGCCAACGGCAGAATTTCTCCAACAGAAAGTCAGTGAGCGGTCTCAGGGCCGTCGATAATCCATGACCGTAGCCAGGGGGGACACCAAGGGGGGAACGTTTCTCCCTCTAAATGAAAAATAAAAAATATTTCTGTAGTAAGTACACTGTAAAAAATATTATCGTAATTTTACCACAATGAATGATGTGACCAATATTACACTCGACTTCCGCAATAGTCACCACCGCAATAGTCACAATTTCGCAATAGTCACCAATTTCCTTCCACAATAGTCACCACCTATTCTCAGCTGTACTCTCAATTACCACTTGATGCCACTGCACATGCGCTGCGATCATCATCTGATTGGTTACTAACGCAAACAACACAATACGCAATACGCATGCGCAATCGATGTGACATTTGAGGTAGGAAAAATTGGTGACTATTGCGGGGGCAACTGTTTCGGATTTTGTGACTATTGCGGAAGTCGAGCGTACCAACACTCAATGCAGGATTTTTACACTCGACGTTCCTAATAGTAAATAAATCCAAACCAGAGTCGTTCCCAATAGTAAAAAAAATTCCTTTCTTCAAATTTCACATCAATTGCACATGCGTATTGCATATAAAATACTATTTTTAGTATTTTAAACTGCGCGCGAATAGCAACCAATCAGATGCCGAACGCAACGCATGAGCAGTGGTATGAAGTGCTTATTGCGAGTTGCGCTCTTTACTATTGAGAACAAAACTTTTACTATTGGGAACAAATTACTATTGGGAACATTACTATTGGGAACGTCGAGTGTACAACCAATCAGAAGTTTGCATTTCTGGATTGTGAATTTTACTTTAAGGTTATAAGATTCACAGAAAATTGTAATACACTCGAATCTCCCAATATCAACCTTCCTAATATCAACAATCTCCCAATATCAACCGCATTCCTTTCTCATTAACTCCGATACTAAATTCGAACGGATTGTAACGGATCTCTCTTTCTACCATGTTCGTTTGTGAAACGAAACTGCTATTTTAGCTGTTATTCTGCATCTTTTACATAATTAAGGTACTTTCTATACTTTTCTAAATGTATTCTAAATTATTTTCATTATTTTCTTAACATTTATTTGGTTTAGAAGCTTAACTTTCGTAATTAAAAGTCTTGAAGGTTTAGATAGGTTATGTTTTTCTATTTTTGCTTCATAAATCTTTTGAAATAAACGTTTTTCAAATTGCATTTAGATAAATTCTCAACATTATGCTATTAAATAAGGAGCATTTGATTTGATCCTTATAATTAATACATAAATTAATCGGATCTAGGGTCCAAATCAAATGTCTGAATAATAACTAAGACCTAAAACAACTACCTTTCAATACATATTGTAGAATTTTTTCTTTTGATTTGTTTCCCCTTCTTTTACTATTTCTTCTTTTCCAGATCTAGAAGAAGCAATCATGGTGAGTGAAGAGCAGGAATCCGAGATGGAGTTAGCTTCAGAGAAAATTCCAGTTCCTCCTGTGGAAAAAACAGTTGAGGAACCAGCTAAAGTTGAAGAATCAAAACCTGAAGTTCCTCGCAAAAAAAGTCGAAAGAGGTACAAAGAATTACACGGTAAAATTATAAAGCAAATGGAGTTCTACTTTGGAGATGCAAACTTGAGCAAGGACAGATATTTGTCAAAGCTCATCGGCGAGGACCCATGTAAATATAAATTAAATTTCATGTTGTCTACCTACTTTTTATTTTATGTGCAAATTACAACTGTAATATTATCTTTTAGGGGTGGATTTGAACATATTTATGATGTTTAACAAGATAAAAATTCTAACAACGGATGTTAGCAGAATAGCCAAGGCTTTGAAGGAATCGTCAATGCTGGAGGTTTCCGAAGATGGTACGAAAGTTTGTCGTATTACCCCAATCCAGGAAAAGGAAAACTCTGAAGAATGTACGATCTATGTTCAAAGATTGCCTCCAGAAGCTGATCATGATTGGATTTCGACAACGTTTTCACAGTATGGTCCAATTGACTATATCTCCCTTCCAAAATACAGAAACAAGGCAATTAAGGGGTTTGCCTTCGTGGAATACAAAACACCAGAAGATGCTCAAAAATGCATTAAGGTATGTTGTTTATAAACATTAATTTTTAATAGAAGAACTAATAGGAATATTAATATGAAATATTTAATTTTCCAGGCTTTCAGAGCAAAAGGCTGCGTGCTACCTTCTGACACGACTCTAAACTCCATTTTGAGTATTACCACACATGAACATTGCGATGAAGAAGTTACAAAAGAACCTATCATAATGAAAGAGATTAAGGAGGAAAAAATGGAAACTGGAAACAGCGAGGAATCTGATGCGAAAAAAGAAAACACATCACAAGCCTCCCCAAATGGAAAGAAAAAGAAGAAACGCATGTCTGTCGACGAAACTGTGTCATCGACAGAAACAGTCAAAGATTCGAAGAAGAGCAAAAAGAAAAGATATGGCAGTGGTACAGAAAGTGATCGTTCTGATTCTGTCTCAAGCTCTCTCAAAGTAGAGAAGACGCTCAAAAGATGTAGGAAACGAAGAAGAAGAAATGTAGAGGGTTTAAATGCGTCTGATGGAAATGATGAACATAATGATTCATCTGCATCCGAATGCGATAAAAAACGAAAGAAAATAAAACACAAATCTTCCGAATCAGAGCCAAAGAAGGAATCAGTTTCGAAAATAGAGAGCCTTTCTGAAGAAAAAAGCAACATTCCAAAAAAACGAAAGAAAATGGATTCTGAAGAAACCAATGGAGCAGAAGCTACTAATGATGAAGGCAAAAGTTCTGAAGATGTAAATACGAAGGAGACAGAAGAAAAACAATCCGATTCTGAGGCGCTGGAGGAAGCTCAACCTTCTGCGGAGGTAAAAGCACAGAAGGAAAAGAAGAAGAAACGTAAAAGAAATCGGTCATCACGAAAAGAGGATCTTGATGCTCCAGACACAGGAATAGAAGTCATGGTGAAGAGAGAGTGGAAACGGTTGAGGAATAAATATCTTGAGATGCAGAGAGCTAAAATGAAGCACCTAAAGCAGCATTTAAAAAGAGCGGCCTGGAATCAGTGGCAAAATGTTGAAAAAATTAATGCAGAAAAGGAAGAGTCGAATGAAAAAGATGTTACCAAGGTAGAAAAATCTCCTAGATTTATCTTTACGCCTGGGGTGATCGTGAAAATTGAGATGGAGTCTCCGTGCAGCGATCCTAAGAACTTTAAAGTAAGTGTATATTTTCCTACAATTATTCTACTTCTACATCTTTTTTTTCTTTTTAATTTAGTCTAATCTAATTTCTTGCACTTTAAAACCATCTCGTGCATTTTTAGATTTTTGTACAATAAACGGATATTTCCAAAAGAAATGATTTACAACTATTATTTTCCATTTTTCGTCTAATTAAAAAGATTCGATAACTGCGTACCCTCAAATTTTCTAAATTAAAAAATGAGTAGTTACATTATTAAAATATATGGGTAATACATAGTAAAAGTCTTGTGCTTTAAATTTCTAGATGGAACTGAAAGGAGGCAGTTCGAATAGCGCCGTACAGTATGTTGATGTTAGCGAAGGTTCAAACGTTGCATTCGTAAGATGCGATTCTGCTGAATCCGCTAAAGCCTTAGTGCAGAAGGCAACTGAAGAAAGAACAATGATTGTTCTAAATGGTAAGTCTTATAATCAATAAAAAAAATTGAATCCATCTCTTCAAGAGTATTCTAAAAACTGTTTTCTCAAAAATACAATGCCCTAGATTTAAATTTCCTTATGTTATTTTCAGGTGAGGAGGAAAAATCTTACTGGGACAAAATAGCACAAGATAGGCAAGAAAAAATAGGAAACAATGTGAGAGTGAAGCAACGAGGAAGAGATAAGTTGTTAAAGAAAGCGGAAAAGGAACTAGGAAAACACATTAAATTCGATGAGGGTTAAACTCCTTGTTCTTAGTGTAAAAGTCATTTATTTTATTATACATTTCTATCTTAAGTTACAGCCCTATGGAATCAAATTGATATCAGTATCTTTCTCAACTGTCTTTAGTTTCAATATTTTTTGCTGCTTTGTACATATTTTAGTATGTAATTAAATACATTTAATATCCGAGAAACTGAGTCTTTTTATAAGATCCCTATTTAATTATCAAAGTTCCGAGTCTGCTTCTAAAGAAAAAATATTTTATATTTTTTTCTTACTATTTCTACCACCTTCCTCGACCACCGAATCCACCGCCTCCTCCACTTCCACCTCGTCCTCTAAATCCACCACCACCTCCGCTTCCACCTCGTCCTCTGAATCCACCTCCACCTCCACCTCTACCGCCGCCACCGAAGGATCCACGTCCACCCCCACGGACGCCAAAACCTCGGCCTCCACCACCTCTTCCGCCACCTCGACCACCTCCACGACCGCCTCCACGTTTCTGAACAGAACCTGGTGCTTTAGGGAGGAACCTCTGAAGAGGCAAGAGTTTGGCTGGATCGATGAACAACTGAAATAAATACATAATTGTTAAAAGACATTGAAGACATTTTAATTTTAAAATCAAAAAATATATAATCAAATTAAAATCATTAATACCTTTGCGTTCTTCTCGAAACTGGAAGCCTTGACATTATCGGATAATTTAATCGAGACGTAAAAATCTCTAATGTTGCCAAAAATTTCATCGATTTTGCCTACTTGTTGTTTGTTCTCCAAGTATATTGGAGCATTGAAATATGGCACCTGCTCAATATCAACTTTGGCCACTAAATCGTCTTGAGCAGTCCATTCAAAATGACAAAGTGGTGTCACTTCCTCAGGAGGTCCTTGATCGAAACTGTTGAAGAGATTATACATGTAATAACATTTTACATTTACATTATACACTAAATAATGTTATTATTATGTTCTTTATCCTTTTACGTACTTTCTGCTTCCTCGGTCTCCACCACCTCCTCTACCACGAAATCCTCCACCTCCACCTCTTCCTCCACCTCCTCTACCAAAACCTCCGCCTCCACCGCCTCTGCCGAATCCTCCACCACCACGTCCACGAAATGACATTTTGCTTTAATATCCAAATCTGAAAATATTAAATTAATATATAATTCTTCGCATGATTCATTGAATTAGCTTTTATAATAACTTTTTATTTAATATATAATTAATTTAAGTAGATAAAGAAATAATGTGCAATTATGTAATCTTCCTTAATGGAAACAAGAGAAAACAGCATTATGAAATTCAATAAAAATTTTAAAGAATTCAAACTATCGGTTACATTTAAATCTAAAGGTTTCGAAAGACTTATCACCCTTATCACAAACATTTTGAGGTTAGAATTATATCTGAATAACAAATCGTTAAACTGACAATAAACTCAATAGAATGTATGAAAATACAGCTATAAAAACTAAATAGGTTGTAAATTGAACTCCAGAACTTACTCAAAACAGAAATATAATTGAAAAACTACAGAAAAACAATTCCGGTAAGCACGTGTCTAACTTAAGCTGGTTGAACACAAATTTACTATCGATCACTTAACAATAAATTATGCATTATATACTTACTCAGAAAGAAGTTACCACTCTGTAGTATCTACATGTAACTCTTGTGAAGCCTAACTTATGACAAAAAAGGTTTTAATTACCTTTTTTAGAGTAGTAAACAACTTTAATAATGGATATATGTATGCGTATACACAAACGACTTAACGACCGGCGTCATCAGATCATCATGGCGTAAAATGACTGCAGTACCATTTTTTACCACTAGATGGTCCCTTTTCGGCGGGAAAATTTAAACACCTGTACTTAAACTTCATTCTCTACCTTAAAAATATTAAAGGTCGTAAATATTTTCCAATGCAGTTTTCACACAAAAATATATTATATTCTTCTCATATGAACATACCCTGTACATTATTCATCCACACAAGTTTACTGGTACAAAACTATATTTACAGCTATCATTTTTATATAAAAAAATCACTTTTTTATAATTATACAAGGCGTACATGAGGATTGACTAAATCAAAGTCATTTGATTGCTCTAAATTGAACCGTAAGAATTCTGCTGTTACATTCGGCGTTGGTGGATGAAGATAATCCTTGATTGTTACGAATTTTGGTCCCCCGAAGGTGTCCAACATCGCAATTGAAGCAATTTTCAACTTGGCAAAGAAGAAATGGTGATCTAAAGAGAAACCAGTTTTTAAGAATTAAAAGATAACTAGAGAAGAATAATAACATTAAATTTAAGTTTCAATTACGATTTTTAAGCAGTTCTCTTGTAGACTTTACATACTGTTTTTATTTAAATTTAAGTTGAGATATAAATTTAAAACATTTTTACCTGTAGGCATGTTTTCTAACCATGGATGTCGACTAAATACTGCTTTCTTTGCGATTTCAATTTCAGCAGTGTCGTTTCTCATCTGAAATAAAAATATAATTTATTATTCAAACAAGAAATAATTAATGTGCAAGTCTTATGAATACTTTCTATAACAATTTTATAAATAAGAAACGATTCGTTTTGGCCGGGTAACTTTAAAAACTACTTACAGGCTTAATTTTTCCAGTAAGAATCACCCTTGCACAACGAGGATCCATAGGGTCGTAATTCTTGTTCGTGCAATATCGGCCTTGAGCTAAAGTCATCATCAAAGTAGCACGGCTATCTTTCTGCAAGAAATTAATTGTTTAAGTTTATAAAAAATAAATATAATAAATAAATATCACATCTTTATAAAACGTGAATTTAGTTTAATATTAAATTAGGGTTTCAATTTTGTTTCAGTTCTTGGGACTGAATTGTAATTTATATATTATTTACTTACGTATATATCCTGAGCTGTAAAGTCCAAAGGGGTCAAAAACATGTAAGGTATACCCGATCCATTTCCCAGGAGACCATCGCTAAATGAAATAACATTTGCAGAAGGAAAATATTGTATATCCTTTCGTGAACTGATCGTTGCTACAGATGTCCAATCTGAAAAATTTTATAATAAGGCATTGTGAAATACAGAAATTCTTTTATTAGCGGTTGATGGAATCGATCCAAATATCAGTGTTAATAGAAACTACGTAATTATCTTCAGTCCATTTTAACAATCGGTACTTGATAAAATAAATCAAGATATACTGTGAACAAAATCAGACAACCAAACAGAATTTTCAACATCTTAGTCATTGGAATTTATTTAGCATTTAATTGACTACGTGTCCCTGCCTGATTGATTAATTCAATTTTCGTTTCACACAGCCGAGACTTCAATTACAAAGAAAAAGAATGTTTTTCCTACTGCAATACTTTTTAGAATTGAAATAATTTAGTTAAAGTTTACTTCTCTGTAATTATACTAATAAATTAATTTTTTAAAAAGCAAAATTGACTATTTATTTTTTGAATCTATTTTACAAGAAAGTATTATTTTTCCTGAGTTACTCACTTGCTTGATTAACGATATATCGAGCCATAAGTGCCGCCTGATTAATTGGTGGTGGATCATTCGAATCGTTCCTATTATTCCTATCTGGTTCATCTTGAGCTATTTCATAATTTATCTTCTTATAATATTTCTTTTTTTCAAAATCCTTATTTTCCTCAAAATCTTTCTTTTTCTCGTAATTTTTTCTCTTGGAATAGTCTCTCTTTTTATCGAAGTCCTTTGATTTCTCATAATCTTTTCTTCTCGGTTTCTCAAAATTCCTCTCCAGATTTTTATTCTCTTCTCGAATTATTTCCGTGTTCTCTGTCTCTCTACTATTATCACCTTCACTATTAATCAACTCCCTTTCTCGCAAAGACTTAGATTTTTTCCATTCTCGGAATTCTTCAAACTCTTTAAACTCTTGCCATTCTTTATATTCATCTTCTGGTTTCACATATTTTTTAGCAGTTACCAGGAACAAGCAGCATAGAAGGAAAGCTAGAGTTCCACGAATAATCATTTTTGTCTCTTTTTAAGAACTTATTATTTTTAAACTCCTTTCAAAAATAGAGTCTGAAACAATGCAAGAGAATAAGTTGATCCGTCAATGTTTGTTTAGTCACGTTCAATTAACGACTGACAACGACTAATTAACTTTTCAATGACTTTCAATCACTTTCGGTTAACAGTGAGCATGAGTTTGCCGAATTGAGATAAGATATACAAGTGTATGTATAGATATATTGCAAGGAAAACTCGATGAATGGAAATAATGGAAACGAGATGACTGATTTGATCTAATTTAATTTAATTTAATAGTCGTCACACTTGACCCTGATTTAAGATCATAAAGGAAAAATAGAAAACTCGACTATCTTTGCCTGCTTTGGGAATTATATAGTAACTAAAAATAACTTTGACGAGTTCTATGGCACTTTTCAGTATTTTTCAAAATCAAAGAATTGGGAGATCTATGCGAAAAAATCGATTGTTTCACTTCTTACTAGATATGTACTATAAACTGAAATTTAGCGATACATACTTTTTTAATCTACTTTCAACTCAAAAGAGATAAATATTATACGGTATTTGAGCTCGGTTTTAAGATATCAACGCCAGAGGACTCTACGAAAAGGTTTCTGTAATCTATTAGATAAGAAAGAACGTGACAATTTGCCAGTACAATTCATCAGATCTCCAAATGATATAATTAAATGATATTAAATTATTCTTCGACTTGTATTTATCCACGGATTAAAAATTCTTAGTTTTTTAAGATTCCTCATAAAATCCAAACTTGAATATTACCGAGAAGGTAACGTTAAAATAAATTACCTTACAATTTTCGAGAATTTATGAGAATTTACTTTTTTTTATTTTTATCATTTTTTATCATTTTTTATTTTTCATTTCTAGGGGGGGAAAATCCTCCCCTTGGTGCCTACATTTACATTTTACATAAAAAATATTTGAATTAGATATTTTCTCGCTCTGTACGCATAATTCTAATTAACAATTGAATAATTCTACAGAGGGAAAAAATTCCAAATGAAGAAATCGAATTTTTACATTAGAACTTGGCTCCAACACCCTTAATTCTTGATCTGTCGTGCTCCAGAGATTAAAAAGAAGAGTGAAACGAAGTAACAGTTTTTATGAATGCTTCATTCTTCCTCTGCAAATTTTTATCAATAGTGGAAGCTCTCTTTCTGCATTGTTAGTTTATTCTACCACCTTAGTTTGTTCTACCAATTCTGATGAATATTTGTTAATTTATTCTCTCTTTCCATCCTCTAGGAAATTCTTTTTGTCCAGGTTTTCTTTCAGTTGCTGCCAAAGAAGAAGGGTATACAAAGAGTTTCACATCCTGACGAATAAGAACTAAATCTTGTTTGCATCTTTATCAAAATGATTTCTATACCTACTACTTTCCAAATCTATTATCTTCCAAAATCAAACCTCCTTTAAATTCAAAAAATCTTCTTTTCTTCTTTTACAGATAAGTGATCGTGTCAAAGAAATGCCCCCATTGACACGGGAATGAGGAGAGAAAGGGAGAGGAGGCGTAGCCTTTGCAGAAGAGAAGGACGCTTGGAATATTCACATGAAGACATGAAAATAGACATCGCAAACGTGAAGGTCGCGTTCCAAAACAGCGAAAATCTTCCGTATCTTTTAGAATCAGAAAAGAAAGAAAGAAACGCAAAGGCTTTCAAATCCAAAAGAAAGGAAAGGCAAGAGAGGACACGACTCAAAGACTCATCAGAGAAGACTCATCAAGGGATATGATAAAGGACACCAATAAGAAAGAAAAGAAGAAATCGAGGAAGAAATGCAAAGAAGAGAAAACAAGGAAGACTCGATAATGAGACGAATTGCGTGAAGAGCTTTCCACTCTTTGGCGGCCAAGGTAATATGCAGGAGTAGCAAGGTAAAGTCTTTGGAAACTGGCACGTTGGCCGGCCGTGGGCAGGTCTCTATCTAGGTCGTCGTCTAACTGTTCCGCGTACCGTTCCTTCGCTCGGTACCGTCCATTAGCCCGATGCACCAGCCATGATCCAATCCAACTCTTCCTCCTCCAACTTCGTCTTCTTTTGCCGTTTAGCCTCTTCCCTCCACTTGGAGGGAGAATCCCAAGACTCGACCATCGCCCTCTACGCCCTGATGAAGTTTCATCCACGCCGGACTGTCTCAGTCCAAGAAAGAAGCTCGCCCGTGCGATGAGCCACGCTATTTAATTAAAGATTTAATTTATTGTCCCGGGTAACTCTTGTGTAACTTTTAAAGTATCAGCTATCAGACTACTTACACTTGATAAGGGTGCATAAATAACGGTGACTAAGAAGGGACCACATCAACAGTTCATGGCTTCAGAGTAATAGAGATCCTGCCCTCAGCTCAACAGCTGACTGGTCCCAACTGGTCCTAAAGGCCCCTGAGCCTTCGCCTTCCAAGGTTGAATCCATAAGTTTATCAACGTCGTGGATAGAGCAAGAATTACTTAGTTTATGTCGTGGATTGTCCAGGTAATTTTTATCCAATTTCGCAAAACATTTTTTGGAATTCTTCTTTACCTGGAAAAAAAAATTGGATGTATTTTAGTGCATTCAGTCATTAGGCATTGTGACTTAGTAAACCATGGAAATTCATTTTTCAAAAACACCTTTTTGCGAGTTTTGATATATATTTTTTAAAAGACAGATTCGGATTGAGCTCTAGAACCGGCGAAATAAAATGCAGTGTAGTAGCGATATCAAAACATTAAAAAAATTTCTTTCCACAATTTGCAAAAATATTTCCTGATGCAGGAGTGAAATTTTAATTAAGAATCAAAGAGAGAGACTTTTAGATTTTATGATAGTTTTAAACGATAAATTTTGTTCAATTTCAAACGACAGTAATTTAAAATTGATACTTTTAAATTGAAGTAACTTCTAAAGCGAATTATTTAAAAATAACAAATTGAAGAATTTCAAACTCAAAGCATTCAAAATTAAATACTTTTTAATTTCAAGTACTTCATTGTACAATTTTCAACAATATGAAGTTCTAGTTGAATAATTTTCAATGTTAGAACTTGAAATTGTTCAGCTTTAGCTCATAAAAGAAATAAAAAAATCCTTTGGAGATAAAATTTCATGATACTGAGAGAAAACAAAAGTTATTCATTCTGAAGTTCTCTAAAGCGACTGAAATACAATAAAAATTAAATGTTTGTCTTTAAACCTTAAAGTGCCAATGAAGCGAGACAATACAATAAATTGAAGAAATCACTTCCTGAATTCCAGAAGAGTAAAATAAAAAATAATTGCTTTTCTTTGTTCAAGACCAGTCCTGTCTGTTTACTGCTAGTACACAATCAGTAAGAGAGTTTTAATCGTCAACAAAGAAAACGAGTTTAGTTTCAAGTTTTCTAACTGTGAAGGGTATCTACAGCAAACATGATCGTTGTTTCGTACTTCTAAGACCTTTTGCTGATTCAGCTTTCAGTATCATGAAAATTTTTGTACTTTAAAAGCCTGTAAATATTTTTTAAAAATCAGAAGTAATCATTTTTTAAAAATAAAAAAAAATGTTTAAATCAATTTTTTTACAATGATTGTTTTAGTAAGATAAAAAAAAAGTATTCTTGCAGAGAAAATCTGATATTGAATTTTGAAGTCAGAGTTTGAATTCTTCGTTTTATGCAAAAAGTATCGAAACTAAATATTTTTTCGCTCTGTACGCAGTCTTATATTTGAAAAAAGATTAGTGCTACAGAGCGAAAAAATATTTATCTATAATTTCCGTTGAGTAAAATGGAGAATGGAATTTTGAGCTTAACATTTGGGTCCAACGCCCTTAACGAATGAGTTTCTTGTCCTGAGAGAATTAAAATATAATACAATCTATCAAATAAAATCACGGGTTTTCCCACTTTCTTTCTAACAATGAGTCACCTTCACCTGATCGAAAGAATTTGCACAAGCAGGGTCTTTGAACCCTTGAATTTATGCATAATCTGCTCTTTGATTCTATAGGAAAGCAAGAACAAGATTTAAATTCAAATTAATATATAGGATTATTATAATCTAGAAAATCATTCTCTATAAATACACATAAAATGAAAGTGTATTTTTTAAATAACTGACTCTTTCTAATAACTTGCTTTTTAATTTGTATACCCGTGCAGAATATTTTCATTAAAAAACTGTTATTCGATCGTATTGAATACGAGAGACAGATTACTGTAACGATTTACATAGGAACAGATTCACATTCTCGGACCCGAACCTACGCTCGAATCCGTAGGTAGGACGAAAGTAGGTCAACCCAAAACTATCGTATAACGATTACTGAGTTCAAGGTACCAAATGATCATTGATCATGGTCATGATCATGATCACGGTTACGACCGTCAACGATTTTCTATTGCAAAATTAAGATAGAACATAACAATTTCTATATGCCGCAAATTATTGCTCAATTAAGTAATTAATCTTATTTATAATATAAAATAAAGATAAATTTTGAAATAAAAATAGTGTAAATAGGCAAGAATTTGTCAAAAGAAAAATACAAATATGTAGTGCTATAATTATTAAATATAGTAACGGATGTTAACTCGTTTATTAATGATATAGGTGTCCGAGGTCGTTCAACGTACGGTACAGTGATGCTTCCCCACTTTTATGCCTTTCCAGAAGAGAGGAGAATATAAAAGAATCGAGTTTTTTGGATGAAATTCGAATTTATATCTACTTTTTCTGATTATTGATTATTTGAACAGGGTTCAATAATTTAAACAGATTCAGTCCCAATTTATCTCTGCATCAAAATAAGGAAAACAATCTAAAAAAAAGTAAATGAGTTTAAGGGTGTTGGAGCCAAGTTCTAATGTAAAAATTCGATTTCTTCATTTTACTCAACAAATATTAAATTTGCAATTTTTTCCCTTTATAGGATTAATTAATTTTTAACTAGAATTATGCGTACAGAACGAGAAAATATCTAATTAAAATATTTTTTAAGTAAAATGAAAATATTCAATTGTGAAGTTAGATTTTGAATTCTTCGTTTTATGCAAAAAAAAATATTTTTCTATAATTTTCGTTGAGTAAAATGGAGAATGGAATTTTGAGCTTAACACTTCGGTCCAACGCCCTTAAAAAATTACAGAAAAGTACCGTAGACAAAATTTGTAAGAGTTTTTTCCCCTTTTTGTTAGAAACCTTCTCGAAAGTGCGAGTAACGAAATGCTACCTCCAAATACGGTCGACGGGATTAGAATCGTGACATCGGAAAAACCCTGTAGAATGCAAGTCAGCTTCTTTGAAAAGAGAGAGGACCAAGAACGCCTAGGAACGCGATATTGCTTGACGGAAGAGAATCTTCCTAATATATATACGTGTGCAGACTATATAGAGAATAGAGATAGACTGTCTCGTTCAAATGCCTTGAGTGCAGATTTCTTTGTAAGAAGAATCAAGTAATGAGTCTCACGTTCCCTCGTAATTACATAATTATTTGATCCAAGCAGCTTTCTTGATGAAGGATCAAGTTGATGATACTACACTTTAAATTTGAAATTGCTCTTTTTTGGGAAAGAAAACCCCTCACTCTAAAAAATTCATTCTTTTAGTCTTAGACATCTATAAGAGATAATTTCCTGTTCTTAATTGAACACTAGAAATTAATATTTCATTATTGTTAATGACTTGCAATATGAAACCATAATTACAATAATAATAAGCAAACACAAGCTTGACGTTGAAAATTGATCTTAAAGCACTGTTAGATTAATACTGGTTTTGAAAAGTTCAACTGAAATCTTATATCTACATAAAAATAATTAAATTTCGAATTACAAAAAAAAGAAGAATTTTGCAAAAAACGAAAGATTGAAAACTGATAAAATTTTATTATCCAAAGATAAAAATTCATATCGGGAGCAAACTTTCCCCTTAATTGTGCATTAATTAATATTAATAAATTAAGTTAAACTTGAATCGACTTTCCAAAGTTTCATTGCAATTTTTTTTTGTTAACCAAATCCATTTTCTAAAGTTTAAATAATTTAAAAACTAGGAAACTAATTGTGAAAATAATAAGCAGATTTTACTTCTATATTCGAGAAAAATTGAGACAAACCCAGAAGTGAAATTTTCATTTGACCTAGAGGTGATTGACAGATGATTCAGTCTATTCTGACAAATCTAATGTAAATGTAGATGTGGCGTGTGTGGTCTTCATGAGCAGAGTTTTGCTGGAATGTGTGTCATGAACGACAGTGTACGAACTTCCTTTCATTCATCCTGCTTCACCAGTAACAGGAATTACAGGATGCATATTAATATTATCAGTCACTAGAAAACGTACATGACACTCAGTCAAGATCCGTTATCGGGGACAAATCAATTCTATTCGGCTCAAATTAACAGTATTATGTTTTCGCCAACTTTTTCCACGACGCCAATCGATATCTTTCAAACCTGAAAAAATAGTCTTTGATTAAAGTCTTTCTTATAAAAATATTAAGTTGCAATATAATTTCAGTCATTATTTAAGAAAATATCGATAAAAAATACCTTTCTAGTTGACTCTCCTCATTTTTGACTTATTGCCTTTTCATAATTAAAACTACTCAGACACATTTCTGATTGCGTTCATGAATAGCAATATACAGAAAATTTTTCACTCTTCATGCATCCTACGGCTTGCGAATCTCTACCTGCATTCTTAAGTAAGAATTCTTGTATAGTATTCGAGTTGGACGCGAAAGCGGTTACACTGCTGACCCACTGTGGTAAACACATCGCGTGTCGCATGACGTAATGCTTTTCGGTAACGGTATCTTCTTCTAATTTATCGCATTTCCGCATTTTCCTTTCACACTTATTTTCTTCTTTATATATTCCTTAAATTACTTTTTGAACATCAGGACACTTTAAGACTAATGAACAATATTTTCTGCTTTCAGCCATCTAAGGACGAAACATGGCACTATTCTGGATAACGTTTTCCCTAGCATTAGTTACAGCAAGTGGATCGCACCCATATCTCGTTGGAGGTCATTTAGACAACTCAAAGGATCATCGACTTTCCGGAGATGAATCAGCACCTGTAATCATCTCCAGAAGAGCCGATTTTGACGACCTGGATCTCGACCTGGACCTTACTGCCGAGGAAAGTGTAGTTGAACCTCACACTGATGATCAGCCTGAAGCTAGATATAGAAATCCCTTTCCCTTTGCCTTTAACGGTGGAAAGCCCTTTTCCCTCGAGAAAGATCCAATTACAGGGCAGATTGACTTTGAAAAGGCACCACCACTAAAGGCCGTGAACTTCACTGATCAGTACGACGACGAAGTTGAGTCCGAGGCTAAGGAATCGACCGGCAAAGATGCCGAAGCCTATCTGATCAAAAAAACTAACAAAGGAAAGAATGATATCGCAGTTGGACCCAATGAGATCAATCCCTACTCCCCAAGTTTTCACGATTTTCTTAATCTACCAGTTCACTATTCCTCTGAAAAATACGGCAAGGAAAAGTATCCTTTGATATCCAGTTCTTACGCCAACACGAAGGTTCAGAGTGGATCCAATCTTTACAGCATCTACAATCACAGACCTTATCACGAATCTACAACCAGGTCTTCTTCAGTCAATGTTGTAACTCGGAGAGCTTATACAACTCAACCAACTCCAACGACAACTGAACCCACGACAACAACCACAACCACAACCACAACAACTACAACAACCACAACAACAGAAGCTCCTACCACGAGTGAAAGAGTCTCTTCAACTACTACTTCGACTTCTACCGAACCTTCCATAACAACTTATAAACCCACCATCAGGACCACCAGTCGCTTTGAAGAATACGAAGACATCCTACCTATAGAAAAACTCAAAACTCCGAAATACGACAGAAAGGATCAACGTGGATCTTACAATGACTCCTCACACTCAACCCAAGCACCAGCTGTCGTTGATGAATACATCTACGATGATTACGAGGAAGATCACCGCGATGATCAACGTTACTCAATTGTTACTTCTCCCCCGAAAGAGAAAACCACTCCTACATCTACAACTCCCGAGATCACAACTTTGAGATACCGTCCTACTTCAACTCCATCTTCAACCACTCAGGCTTCAATAGAAGAAAAGATGCCCACAAAAGCTCCTGAAGTTGTTTCCCACGTGACATCCATGCCACTCGACAACGGAAGTGTAAAAGATTCTTCCTTCGAAAATGTTGTGGAAGGCCACAGACCAGATTTCTTCCATACTGTTATTTCTGGTCCAGGACACGTTCATTTCCCAAACAGTGTTCGTCCAGTCGGAATGGGAGGCATCTTACCTGAAAGCACAAGCAATATAGTGATTCCTCCTGATCAGGATACAGTCTCATTCGTTCTTGGAAATCGTCAGAACGTGGAAGGTAGTTACTACACTCATGGCTCTTCTATTGGAGAGAATACTTACAGTGGTGTTATTGGCGAGGGATCCTTCCGTCCAGTAATCTCCTCGACAGCTCAATCTTCCGGAGGTTCTCCAGATCATCGAGTCACGATAGCTCTCCCTTCGGTAGCTGTCGTCGATCATGGATTTTCCAATCCTCAGCAGTGGTACAAGCCAAGGCCACCAATCTCTGGTTCCACAATTTCTGGTTTTCCAATCTCTGGTTCTCCAATTTCGAATCTTCCAGTCGCTAATCTTTCAATCTCCAATTCTCCAGTCTCGAACTCTCCAATGACGAATGAAGTTGACCCCTCAGGACTGAGACCACCAGTCTTGAAGGAAGAAGTCATCCCGAAGCTAGAATCAGAGAACAAGGATGGAAATTACAAAAAAGGGTACGTTGTCTTCCCAGGTCCGACTAAGAACCAGGATTCTCAGCGACCTGTTGAAGAACACGTTGTGATAATAAATGAAGCAGACGGCACTATCAAGGAATTTACAACTTCATCAACGACGCAAGCTCCACTTGATCAAGCAGGGAATAACGACAATGGACTTCCTCAACCAGCTGAAAACTTAACACCGCCTACAGAAAGACCCAGACCAGCTTCAGGGCAGAGACCGCCTTATTACTTCCACTATCAACATCAACCTACACCTCGGCCAGAGTTTTCCAGACCTTCGAGACTACCCTTACCGCCAAGAACTAAGCCTGGCCCCTCAGTAGAACCCGTCGTTTTCAAGAGAAGACCTGTCTCTGCGGATACGAAACTTCCCAATATTCTACCCCAGTTCAGACCAAATGCCAAGACTTCTCATGGACATCGGGGTTCGGAAGCGATAGGAACATTACCTGCGGCTCATGCTTATCACAGTCGACCTAGACCACCACCATCTTTCTTAAGAAGACCCTCTCCTCCTCCCTCCTACTTGCAGAGACTTAGTCCTCCTCCTCTTCCTGCAGCCTCGCATCAAGTACATCATACGTTGAGGATCACCAACGCCCCAAAAGAGGACACCCTATCCACAAACTCGGATCTAGTTCTTAAAAGGATACGACTTCCTGCTGTGAATCCACAAGGGAGTGCACCTCTTAGAGAGAATGAGAGGGTCCAACCGAATCATTTTCCAACGATAGGTTGGTTCATCAGTCATTTCTGATCTAATCATTCTACAGTAATTATTAGAACATAATTATTAGATATAATTATTTTTCTTTTCCAGGTCAAAAACAAAAACCACACCAAGAGGAAGACCGGGTTGATCGATTTTCAGTCGAGCCACCTCAAGTACCACCTAGACCAGTTCTCTTCCCAAGACACAGAACCGACGACAAGGTGCCGAGAGTCTCAACCCTCCAAATGATTCAACAACGCGGAGATCTCGACGAAAGCGTCGTCAAATCCAACCTTCCACCTCCTTTGAGAGAAAATTTGAAAGACGAGAAGAGCGAGGATGACCGAGAAAATCAAACAGATGCTGATCGAAGAAAGGACGATTTCAGAGATTCCGAAGAAACGCCAGAGCAACCAGTTTATGTCGTCTATCCAGTCAATACAGCTGTGAATATCGGTCAAGACGATTCTAGAGAGAAAGATGAAAGTGTTGTTGTTGGCACTCGTGGCCCTCATCGACCTCTCCCTCCTGACACTCTTCTTCAGGACGAAGAAAGTGGGGAAAACCCTGAAGCCTCATCCATTGTTGCCCTACCTACGAAACACTACACTGATGCAGCTTCTGTTGTCATTTCTGATTTTCCGTATCCTCTCGAGAGACCAGACCCAGCTTTACTCTCAGGACCTGTTCACGAAACTCCTCTTCTTGTTCCAAGTGATCAGAAACAACACGAAGAAGGTGACGAAAACCTAAAGGATGACCAGGACGAGAAAGATTCGAGTGTTAATATTATTCCCTACCTGCAAGATTTCGTACCTTTTGCGGCGAAGAAGAACAACGCCATTTCGACAACTCTTCATCGACTTCCGTTAAACAATCTTCAATCGAACCTCCAAACTTCAACGCCGATCGCCTACGTCTTCACTCCAACTGCCCAACCGATAGTTCAACGTTCTGACCTTAACTCTGACGAGATTTCTCATTATGATCGTAGTGAAGAAAAACCAGTTCTCCTTCCCTCTCAGCAACCTTCGAGTTCATCAAGTTCTGCTCCATCGCCACAGAATTTCATGGCACCTTTCATAGCGAGTGCGAATGCAGAAACACCTCCGAAAAATGGCTGGAATGTTGTGGTTGTTGACGCTAATGATAGGAGTTCTGGGACTGATGAGAATGGAAAAGATGCTTTGACTGCTGAAGAAACTCAGACTGAAAGAAGCGAATTTGATGCGGATAATTTCAAGCCTCAACTTTTTGGGGGATTCAAACCGATCTATGAATTTCCAACGGAGGATGAGGAACATGAGGTTCAACGTGAGAAGGAAGTCAAGGACATGCCAAGAAGTTTGTCTTAGAAAAGATAATTAGGAATTTAGCCTGTGGAATAGTGAATAACGCACTGCAGAAAATTTCTGTTTGAAGCATTCCTTTGGTGTTTCTTTTTATTAAGAAAAAGGAAGGAAAAGACATTATAGATTTTAGAGATGCTAAAGGAATACTGAAAATTGTAATTATCTCTGATGTCGCGCGACACATTTAGTTAAACTTTTGAACAATCTCTGCCGAAAGAGTTATCGCGCCTTAAGGAGATTTTTCTCATCCTACGCTTTTTCGTTGGCCAACAAAGCTAACGAAACTGATTACGACTAGGTCAGGGAACTGATTTAGTTCTGATAATCTTATTTTAATTTCACTTAAGTATACATTGATAACTACTTATTTATTAAGGGTGCTGGATCTAAGTTCCAATCTCAAAGAACGAATTCTTCATTTTATTTGACAAATAATACAAATAGAAATTTTTTCGATTTCTATCTCTGTTGACTTCTTAAATAGAAATATGCGTAAAGAGTGAATCAATATCTAATTATAATATTTATTGAGAAAAATGAGGAAATCGAATTTTAAAATTAGAAATTGTTTTCAATGCCCTTAAACTCCCTTCCTTGCGCCTCTATGACTGGAGATCCGGATATGTTACTGTACAGTGTTCCACACTTCAATTTAAGATGTTTTTTTTTTTACTGTGAAATACTGTGCAAACGTAAGATGTATGGTAGCCTGAGAACTATTTATATATTTATTGTCCTTTTATTAAGTAAAACGGATCAGAAAACAGACTGAAACGATCTCGCGCGAGAATTCAAAGCTAAAAAAGTTGAAACCTTTTTACCGTTCGAGATCCGTTAGATTTTAAGATATAAAGATATGATTTAAGAATTGTAGAATAAATTGTCTAAGCTGAAGATTTAAGTTATTTTTTATTACCAAAACCTTTTATCACAATAGGGATTGTTATTGAAAGAAAAACAACACAATCAACATCTATTCCTCTATTGATAAACTCTCTTTCGTAAAAAGAACAAAATCTTTCTACATATAATAATCCACCGAGTATAAACATAAAAACATCAATATCCCTTTTTCTCTCGTGCATTCGTTCATTCTTACATAGTTCTTTGCATAGAATAATACTGAAGTAACTTATCAAAATTAGTGGAAGTTTTGTTTCAATTGCAAGTTTCCTTCTATTGCGAAGAAGAACTGAGTACCCTGCGGTTATCAAGTAGTTTTTTTACAAGAAAAATTAAAGGAGAAATTATGAAAAGTAGAAATTATTTATTAAGT
>CAJFCO010000118.1:1286117-1322351 GCA_904066015.1 Synergus gifuensis
ATATATAATGTGTTTTTAGATCACAGCTAAAAAATGTGGAACAAAACAGAGAGCAGTTTTTATTTTGATGTGCTATAGATACGATTTTTTCTTTTTTCAAAGAGCTTTGTTTGAGCACAATTTTGAAGTCTACTTATCTTTTTCTTTCACTGATGGCAAGATTTCAGTTTTGGTTGTTACAAAACATCCAATTTCAAGTTCTAGTATCGATCATCCTGCTTCTACTATTATTATTATTAAAATTTGCAGACTCATTAAACAAACGAAGATCTAGTTTTAAAACGACGTCGCCCCTTTCAACTTCTCGTAATTTGATACGTTTTTGAATCGGTCCACAGGAATCATTGCTGTCTCTCATAATGTCCACTACTCGGACTTCAGCTCGTCCCATGAATTCTGTGAAAAGGAAACAAATTGTAATTTCAAATAATTGAAAAAATTCGTCAAGAAAACTGAGAAAGGTATTATTCTTTCCCTTTTCAGAATCAAAGAGAAAATTTATTACATATTAAAAAGTAGAAAGACTTCTAATTTTAAATAAAATTCTACAATATTATTCGAACTTTTGAAATTAAAAGAGAAATGCTGTTATTTTTTTACCATCTGGACTGTAGTATCCTTTATCAAAGACAGTGATACACAAAGTGTCTTCGTTGAGATCCTTCACTTGGAATTGCATTGATGCGTCCCAGAGAGGACAATCTGTGCCAGAAACAACGGAAGTTCTTTCCTCCTGCGACCCCATAGACACCTTGCAGAATGCGTTGCATTTTCCTGTGCAAATCACGTATAATAGCAGGTGTAACATTAATACCGTTAGAGATGAAACAGATTCATGACTATTGGAAATGTACTACAAAATATACTTTTCATTGCAGGGGAATTGCTACTAGAATACTAATATCAAATCTATATAATTTAGAATTATTTTTAAAACCTATCGATTTTTGAAATACTTTTGCGGAATTTTTCCAAAATTCTTTTGCATTCTCTAGAACTTTAATATTGCTAATTAATAATTTTTAAGAGTGTTAAATCTAAGTTCTAATCTCAAAACTTGAGCCCAACAGCCTCAATTATAAAATCACAGAGCAGTTTCATCTCTACTAAATGTGTATTAAATCTATTTACTATTTCTTGGAGACGTGTGCTAACAACCTTAAGCAAAATATGTATAAAACTATATTAGTCACAGGTGCATAGATGCAAAAGTTTGTTAAATCTTCAAAAAAATCGGACAGTTTGCTTGCAAAGCATCAAATAATTAAATAAATGAACTTAAATAATAAAATCTACTTCTCTAGGTGAAGAGGCTCGCAGTAGCTTTACCTTTCTTCGAGATAACAATGTCTTCTGCTTCCACGACAACAAGTCGAAGGTGGCCTTTTACACGTCTCTTGCGAACTACAATCATGCGACACTTCTGTTAGTAACATGCTGCGTGTTGTATACGAAATTTTAATAAAAACGTGTGAGTTACACCAGACGATGAATCACTCCTTTGAATCGTAATTTACTTCCTTGACTCCAGGTCTTGACTAGGTCTTGAATTTGTGTATCATGCAGGAAAAAGCATGCGAATAAAGCAAGCAACAAACAAGCAGAGTTGCGTATAGTTTAAAGTTTAAGTAAATTTCAAGCACCACATCGATTTCGTTCGCTCGCTTTGTGCTTACCAGAAACAGTTTTCAAGCTGGAACCTTCTAACACTGTCACGAGAATACGTCCACAAGCACCAAATTGCGCCTGCTCTATTAGCCAAGACAAAACGAATTATGCAACACATATATACAGAATATTTTATATCAAGTCAAATTTCTAGATTTTTGGACGAATTCATTAATTTTAGCGATTTATAATTTATAACTTGAAGCGCAGTATTGACTCTTTAACAGTAATAATTGAAAATAATTTTCAAAACCATGAAATGAACACAGATTTGATAAGAAAATGATGTACTATATCATAAATGATTGATATTTTAAATAAATTCTCACTTGAGCGTTGTCGCTGCAATCGGGTTCTTTCATTTTCAGCAAACTGCTTTTTGGCTTCAGTAATTCTTCTCATCCATAAGGTACACTCGCTTGTAGATGGTGCCTGCAGAATAATTGGTTTTTTTGAATCTCTCAATCGAAGAGTTCGAGAGGAATTTTCAGAGCTGTCGTTTCCATTTCCGCTACCATTTCCACTGCCACTCGTTTCAGATTCACCAAGGAGCAACTCATTGAGGAAAATTGGCTGCAAGACCATTATTAATTACAAATTAATTGTAATTAAATTAATTAATTAAATGTCTTTTGAAAATTTGTTTTCTAAAGGTTGCAGACCCAAGTGCCAACCTCAAAATTTTGTTAAAACTTGGATTCAACACCCTTAAAAGCTCAAAGTGTTGAGATTTAGAAAAGAAATAAAGTTTACCTTTCTATACATTTTGAACTTGTGGTGCTCGTTACGCTCGAACGAGAATTGTTGTCCGCTTGGCAATGATTTAGTTGGTTGAGCAAACAATAAAAAGTCATTTGTGAGGAATCCAACCAATTCTTTGCCGCTCTTTGCCTGTAAAATGTAATTAAATTATCGTTTTTAAAAGAATCCTATAGTTAATTCAATAATGACCCTCCGTTTTTATTTGTGAAAGAAAACATTCGAATTTACCTTGTGCAGTATTCCATAATGTAGCAATTTACGAGGGCCAAGTGAATTTGTTAGGGAATTGAATACGAGCTGTTCTTCTAGACCATCGCAAGTCACGTGAGTTTGGAGCCATTCGAGTCTATCACTGTTTTCTTTTTCTCTTACACCTTCGTTCACCTAAAAATGGATCATATTTTAAATATTAGAAAAATATCTCTTTAGAATCTGAATTTTATTGTGAATGATTTAAAAAAATTATTCACCTGTGTACAGAATTCTTCTGCTTTAGCCAAGGCTTCTGTCAAATACTGCCTGTCGGGGTGATTGAAAGGCGTGTGTTCCAAGATCTATAAAATTAAGAAATAAAATAATTTCTAGTTAAAAAAAAAAATAAATTTGAACAAGTAATTCTTGAATAAAAAAGACAATTATTTTTACTTTTCCGATGATGAGGGGGTATTTCGTTATCCTTTGCATTGGCTTAATCAGAAAAGAACTCAAAGGCATTCCTTTAGTTCGTGGATCCTGCTGACATCTTTGTGCAACTTCAACAAAATCTGGAGAAGTTTCAGTCAATTTTTGAAGATAAACGGCTGCCGATATCTGACAACTGCAAAATCGGACGTAAGCCGACATTCTTGGAATCTAAAAAATATATTAGATTTAATTTCAATTTTTTTTAAATTATAATACCTTTGCACTCATTTTTAATTAAAACTTACATTTTCACATAAGATGTCACCAATCATTCTAACTATTCCTCCATCGCTATTGTCACGTCTTATCCTTAACGTCCTATAGAAAGAAAAATTATAAAATTAAAAAATTGTCTATTAAAATTTGATAGACAAGAGAATAAAACGAAAAAGTCAATAGGTACCTTAAAAAATTGTCGTTACAGGCGATAATGTCTCTCCAATTTACAAAAATTCTGTCAACTTCGTTCACAGATAGCACCAAACTTTCTAGTAGAGGCTTTTCGAAAACCTATAGTAAGAATTAACTTTTCATGATTTTACTCTTTCCCCTTAAAAATTGAATTTCTTTCCTTAGTACTTTACAATTTTAGATTATATACCTCATGAACGAGTCTCATATCCTCTATGTAAGCCTGTTCAGTCGCAATAAGTTCCTTAATGTATTCCTGGCGCTTTCTTTCCATAGGATCGAGTTGTTCAGTCAGAATATCGTTCATCTGCTCACAGGCTACAAAAAAATGCATAAATAAAGTAAATTGTTACCGACATTTATCTGCAATCTATATTATTTAATTTATTTACAGTACGAACCTTATAAAAACGCACTCTAAAAAAACTGCTCTAAACTTTTACGAAGTTCACGGACGATAACTCGATTCCGATGTAAAAGATGCTATAAATCTTTCTACTTGAAAAAGCGTTTGACTAATTTGTCGAAAGTTACCGCTAACTAGTTTCTTCGATATAATTACATGGGAGAATATATTTCTATAAGAAACGACAAAAGAGAGAAGATTAAAACTGTAAAGATTTTATATAGAATAAAAAGTTTCCGTATCAAAGACGTTAGAAACGGAGACGAGAATTGAACAGTAAAAATAAAATTATTTACTTTTCGCTTCGGGCAATCTCTATTTTATAACGAAATAAATAAAACTAAAATCTTCTGTATCCTCTACTAGCACCATGATTGAAAAACATAACAGATATATTGCCAAACCAAAAATACCCCAAACACCTTTCCAAACCAAGTCCCAAAATACACAAATTTTTGTATAATGCTTTCCACAAATTCCACCTTTTTCAATAAGGAATCGTTTAAAAACCTGAAAGAGTCTGAAGGAATCTTTACACCGATTTTTTTTTTCCAAGAAAAATTAGAAGGATTTAACTTTAACTCTTAAAAAAGTGGCATTTGTGAATTTTGTTGAGGTGATGAACGAAAAGTGGACGATATAACGATTATTTACAACAGACAGATACTTTATTTCAATCGTTGCGTGTGAGAACACGTTTTAGGTGTAAGAATGCGTGTCAGAGTGAGCGTTGGTAGACAAGAGGTTTGAAATAAATGCGAACAAATTTCCAACAGGTCTATACACGTCCTTTTTAAACTCTGTTCGCATTTTAACAATATTTATAATTAGAATGTATCTGTTCATTATTTCCTTTAACAGAATCTCTTTACTGAGATTCTGACCAATGATACAACGACAAACAAACGATATGGATAAGTCTTGCAATGATAACAACTTGAGGGATAGTGCTACACAAGTACTTCCTTGTAATATTAATATATATATATATATATTTATATGCATATATAATAATAACGAGTTTGCAAAACTTGCAGTACACTTTTTGTATGTCTTTTTATATATATAATTATTATATATATATGTATAACGCATTATATCAGGACCCTATAAAAAATCTAACTTGATACGCACACAATTTTCGGGCACACGAGACCAATGATATACATCTAGTGCTGCCCACTTTAAAGTAAGTCCACAATCCAAATTTTTCTTTTTTAAATGATACCTCATTTTGTTTAATAAATTATAACTTGTTTCCAAAAATTATTCCAAATAAAGATCGATATTAGGGTTCAGTAGACTAACAATAACTTAAGAAAATGGATTATTTTTTCCATACAATTTCGAAAACAATGTTTGCAACTTACTTTATAGTAGCGCAGCTCGTTCTCGCTAAACATATAATATTTCTTTCGGTCGCAGCTATTAAAAAAGTCCAGCTTATTGCAAATTTCCTCGATTGAGTCATAGAATAATCGCTGATATAGGTTGTGCGCTAATTAAAAAAAACCCACTCATTCAGGACTTTTGAATGAGATTTCCATCCAGCTCTCGGAAATAAAAGATTTAAAATAAAATAATATAAATCATTTGTTAAGTAACAATAAAATAAAAATTGGTATTTACAAAAAAATCTGTTTAAAAAAAAATCTTTAAACAATAGCTTTGAGGATTGAGCAATGATTTTTAAAATAAGACTCTTCAATAAAATATATGAAGCGACTACTCTGCTCAACAGAGCAGAAAAATCCATGCCAATAGTGGAAGAGGAACTTTATCAGAATTTAATCCATTCCTAATATTCGAGCTTTTATATTTATCTGATTAGGCTCCATTACTGCTCCAAGGAAACGCGAAGGAGTGAGTCAGCATTCAAAAGGATTCTTAAATCGACCATCTAATCTACGTTCTAATAAACAACAAATAAATAGGAACTAAGCAAATCTTACGCAAATAGGAGTTTAAGAAGAAGCCGATAAGAAATCGACCTCGTTTCTTATAGAACACAGCGGAATTATATTATAATTAGATTAAGTTTATTAAATTATTAAGTTAAACTATTAAGTATTTTCGACAACGAGCAAAAAAGTCCTTGAGATTTCAACATATGTATGTTATATGTAAAACCAATGAGATTCTTTAGATTATTATAATCTTAAATCTAAGTTCGAAGGCTCGGACGTATCGATGTTAAAGTGACCAAAATTGAATAATGTGTTAAAGGACTACAATAATTTCTTTTATATTGACTCTGCGTTCCTCTTCTTTTTTAGTAAAGGGCAACAGTTCCTTCTCCTCTTCCTGGATTTCCCGAAACCTAGGCCGGCTTCTCGACATCTAAATCATGCAATAGCTTGATTTTAAAGTACATACTTATGAAATTTACCTTGCAAATTATTCCTAAATTCTTCGAATAGTCGAGATTCTTTCCTTTCCTAATCAAACTTAATTGTAACAAGATGGAAAGCATAATAAAAAAGAATAAAAAATAAACGAGATTCTTTTCATTTTTGCGACTTCTCAGATCCTTAAAGGTATTGGATGCAACTTCTCATCTTAAAATTTGAATTCTCCATATTTAAATTATGACTGAAAAGTTCTGAACTTTCAAACGAACGTATTTTATACTAGAAACAGGTTTAAAATAATGATTCATTTGCTTTGAAAATAATTTTGAATGAAATAGAATTGGGAAAAAATATTTCGTTCATTTGAACATTCAAAACTTCTGATACATTTCAAGTTAGATATTTTTTCGCTCTAAGCCCATAATTCTGTTTAATAATTGAATACTGGTACAGATTAAAAAAATATCTAGTTATAATATTTGTTAAGTAAAATGAAGTATTCAAAGAAATTAGAACTCGATCTAATACCCTTAACAAAAAGTCTCCAATACTGATAAAGTAAAACTAATTTTGGCAATAACTTAAACTAGTCTTTGATAATTGGCTTTTTTACGCTTTTCAAACTCCGTCAGAAAAAACTGAAAAAAAACAATCTGTTTACTAAAAGAAATACACAACATAATGAGGGGATTTAGATTTTTGACATTCTACGATTACAGTAACGAAAAATTTAGGAGTTGAGTGTTATTAACGCGACAATTGCAACGTTCAATTTCGATTTCAGCTTGATGGTAACAAAAAAAGAATGAATTCTGCAAAAAGCACTTTAGCAAATAAAATCCTATCGTATGGATCGTTATAATTCTACGCGTAGAAAGCAGAGGCCTATGAGGTTAATCAAGTTTTCCCATTAAGTTTTGTACTTCCTACAATTTTCCTGACTATCTAGGTATACGATACTACGACATTTCCTTACACGCTGTAGCCTAAAGTGACAGACGTTCATCGCTGCTTTCGCAGAAGCATCATGCACGCATACATATTGTGTTGTCTATACATAAGGTAGCATTAAACGACAAGTAATAACAATTTATTGTGACAAAACGCGTTTTTTCAATAAACGATATCCGCTGCGAGTTTTACATCTCTGAGTGCGATGTCGACATCAGTGATTACAATTGTATGAGGATTGTAGATTTCGATTTTAGAGGACGCCCAACGCAAGGACTGAGAAAAAGGTTTTGGGTTTAAAGCACCTTCACCCATGACGCGTTTTCCATATTGTCTCTGCACGAAAGCCGTTGAGATACTCGAGATTATTCGTTGCGTGTGTTTTCCTCGAGTCGAGGCGAAGGGACCTCTGCTTTTTTACTCTTTATTGCATTGTGAGTAGCGCATAGTTTAGCCTGCGTTGCGGTGCTGCACTGCTATCCTTTATGCTGCGTGTTAACCACAGGCGAAAGACATCAATTAGTATTAAGAAAATCACTGAAAAGGTGTATTATAGTATATTTTACAGAAAAAAGTCGCTTCGAAATTGCAGGCTAATCAAATCAATCGTTTGGATTGATCTTAAGAGAGTGCTCTTGAGAAAAGCTGTGCTTTCAATTAATTGTTTTGTCCTACGCATTCAATAACATAAACAATGTACTGGTTGAAATTTTGATAGCTACTACTCATTAGAAATCGTTAAAGGATTGAAAGGTGTAGAATAAGCTAGTGAATAGACAGACGGACAGACGGGCGGATAGGCAAACATGCAGGCAGAGAGAAGGTGACGTCTACAGAGGAAAAGATTTTATTTGAAAATTTTTTGATAAACAAAATCAAAATGAAGGGAAAACTCCTCCTTTGGTGGCAATTGAAATTCATTTATTGGAAGTGCATGCCTAGACTATCAATACACACATTTTTGACGACTTAACAATTTTACATTCTCTCTTATCCTCGCATTCAAGAACCCTCACACAAACATATTATAACATAATATATAAAATCACAATATAAATAAATAACAAGACTACCAACAAACACGTATAAATATAAGTAATTGTGCTAGTTATGGCAACAATATTAAGCTGAGGAAACATTTATACAATTCTACAAAAAAATAGTTTGTCAAACGTTTTATCAACTGAAAGTAAGCTAATCCGAATTGGGGTAGTATCAGTGTGGGAAATTAGACTAAAATATCTTTAGGATTTAGATCTAGGTTGAGCAAACTAGTGAATAATCGAAAATAAAAATTTCAAATAGTTATCTTCAAAGATGAAAAAACATATTAAAAACTTTCTGCATAAATATGTATCTTTGATCCCCGCACTTCTATCTATTTATATTAAGTCAATTTAAACTCGTGGCTAATTTTATAAGTGCTATCGCTTTTACGACAACGGTATCCAACCAAACGAACGTCCGTCTATCTGCCTGCTGGATACATAGCGTTTGCGATACAACTATTATTCAATTGACAATTTTATTTCTGACATAACATAAATTGCCTTCTTCTTAAAATAGCAGGCTTCGAACTGCTCAAAGGCCTTAAAAAATATTGGCTAAAAATTGTTTGGTTTAAACTCGACTGATATTCTAAAAGGTTTGGATCAGAATAGAAGAGCAAGACAATGTACGACTTGTCAGATTAAACAATGGACTAAAACGTATAGGTCTCGAAAAACTATGTTTCATTGCAAATCAAAAACAAATAAAAAACGCGTGCGGCTAATAGAAAATTAGCCTTGGCTTGACCGACGATTGTCGGTCGAGCCAAGGGTCAATTTAAGACTCCCTCATCTAGAGGGTCGTCCGGTCGGTCGTAGAAATGTGTGGAGAAGACTACTCACACATTGGTGAAACGTAGTTGCTAGGAAAGACACCGGAAACTCCATTTAGCTCGCCCCTCCACCACGCTTCTTCCTCTTTGGCAAGGACAGTAATGACGTCGCCTTTCTCGAAACTCAACTCGTCCTCGTTTTGTGCCTGATATGGATAAAGCGCCATTACACGTTCTAGAAAAAATTAAATAGAAATTTAACATCTCTTACATGTTAAATTAATATAAATTATATAAATTTAAAGTTATTCAAAATAAATACGCACCAACATTAGGATCTGTGGGCGAATCTAAGTACCCGTGAGAAACAGGTGTGCTTCGGTTGCTATTACTGGTCAGAAGTTTTACATAAGAAGCTGGGAACCAACCGATCTGTCGTTTCTTTCCCCGAGCCTACAAAGAGTATTTTATAGTTTTTTTTTTTTTTATTTGATAATGCTGCCTTCTTAACTTATAAATTACTTATAAAGGTATACAATTTGTCGAAACGTTTAAGAAAGAACTTTACCTGTAGTTCACCTTCCCACCAGCCAGTATCAGTCTTTTTACGAATCATTATTAGCTGTCCTCTCTGTAAGTTCAGTTGCTCTGCACTAGTCGCTTGGTAGGGAGCGATCACTTGAACAATTTCTGGTTTTCTACTCTTCTGTTGAAAAACAAATGATTCGAGATGTTTAGAAGCTATTTTTATTTAATTTTGATCAATATTATAAACATAACAGGAAATAAAATCACTGGAAAATATAAATATATAAAATTATAAACATTACCCTGATGTACTGTATCAGTAGAACGACGAATGCATCCAAGGAAAGCAGGGAGTGTAATAATATTAATAAAAACATAGATATTATTTCATCTTATACCAGTGAGATTTCATCATTTTTTTCATCAACTTTTAATCTTGATACAAAATGAAGAATTCATCGACAAACATTAACAATTGAATTTAAGAATTTTAATGATAAAGTTCCCACTAGCATAAGAAGTTGAAATTTATTTTTTATCTCAGACAAAAAGTTTCTCTGAGTTCAATGTTAATAATTAATAAACACAATGAAGAAAAATCATCAAATTTATTTTACCTGTTGTGCGGACATAGCTGCAAAGTCCGGCAACTCAGCTTGGTCTTCTGCCTCAGCTCTTTCCTCCTCCAACTGCTCTGCCGTTTTTTTCGGAAGCTAAAGAAATAAAATGTGCATACCTAGCTTACTACGCGAAACTCAATTAATTTACAAAAAATCCAGTTACATTTTTCAACTTTGAAAAATTTTAATAAAGATCTTAGACTTCATCTTTTGCTAGAACTTGGATATTTCAAGAGAAAAAGTTTAATTTATGCAAAATTAATACACACTGGTGATTCTTGAACGGCTGCAGGTGCAACAGTTGCCGTTATAGAATCTTGACGTTTAGTTATATCAGCTTCAACCACAGAACTAGGTGCAGGTGCTGTGCCGTTAGTAGGAACTGCCGCAGCCTGAGTTGCAGATCAATCACGTGTTAATTCACAAAACGAATAAAAAGACACTCAACACTTAAAAGTACAGAACTTAACTGTAATTTTCTGGCTTACCTGGCTGGGTACGTCGCATTTATCGACGTAATTCGAAGGGAAGATACCCGTCCTTTCTCCAACCACGCCTGTCCACCAGTCGCCGTCCTTCTTAACAACGAGAATTATTTCACCCTGGTTGAAATTAAGATCTCCCACTTCCTTTGAGGCGTATTCGTAAAGAGCGACGTAGTACTCGTTCAGTCCTCCATCAGTAGCAGGTACCTCTTGTCCATTGGTGACGTTAATATTTACGTATGATTTAGGGAACCAGCCCATACTTCCACTATTTGTCTCCCCATACCACCAGTCGCCCTGAAATTTTTATAATATTCAAGTTGATTGTAAAATAAAATTTGAGCCAATTAGGAAGAATAGGAAAGGGAATCAAACCTGTTGTTCGGAGACTGTAAATGTTTCTCCCTTGTCGAAGGTCAAGTGTTCCTGAGTACTGGGACGATATGAATAAATAGCTGTAACTTGCATATCGCAAGCTGTTCCCAAACCTAAGGTCGGCACAATAGGCTCCACGACTGGACCCTCTCCACCAAGAGACCCAGCATCAGAGACATTTTCAGGAACTTCGGCTATTTCTCTGTAAATATAGTAAACAATTTTACAGTTTCGCTACTGATATAAAAGCAACTCTTATATAAAAAGGAACTTGAATACTTACTCTAACGTCCTCTTTTCTACACTATCTTGTTGGATGAAAGTATTCGCGCTGCTAGTTACCGCAGATGAAGTGTCCAAAGGTTCCACGTAACTTCCTGGAAACCAACCTGTGTGTCCTCGAATTTCTCCCGCAAACCAACCTTCCTCTGCATTGGGCACTGGAGTAACAAAAATGATATCTCCGGGTTGGAAAGATATCTCGTCTTGATTCCTAGCCCGGAATTCATACAAAGCTCTATATTTAATCACTCCACTTGTTTCTTGAGTACTCTCCACAGGTGTAGCATTATCAACTGGCCACGTAGTTTCGTCCACAGATTCTGTATTTCCCCATGCGCTATCGCCCCAAGCTGTTGTAGTATAACTTCCTCTTGATCCACTCTTAAGTTGCACAACTTGAGATTTCTTGTCACTGAACTTTGCATACAAGGTTTTGCAATCAGCTACGAGATTCTTCATTTGAGTTTTCACTTCTTCGAGTTGACCATTGTTGTTTTCGATGTCGGACATTTTTTCGTTTATCTGCAAGGAGGATAATATTAGTTACAAATCTTTCTTGTTAAAAATCTGCTTTTTCCTTAAGATTTAATAAAAGACTCACCTGTTGTTGTAAGTCCTCTATTTTGTCCTTCATTTGTTTTAAAGTAATTTGTTTATTAGCAAACGCCATCTTGATCGCTTCTTGTCCAGCCGCATCCTGAGCAGAGTTCATTTTGTTCTTTGCTTCGATTCTCGCTTTCTCTTGACTTATATTAAGAAGTCTTTGATTTTGTTCTCGGAGCTTATTTTTCAACGCAGCCATTTCCTGCAGCTGCGAATCTCGAGTCGATCTCATGCCGTCGATCGTTGTTTTTACACCCGAAACGCCAACACGAGTGTCACAAATTTTTTGTGATAGCTCTTTCACTTTATCATTCTGAATATACGAGAAAAAATATTTTGAATGTTAAATTTAAAACCTTAAACATATTCAGAGGTCTTTAAAATATTTACTTACTAAAGTTCCAAGTTCAATAGTCAAGGTCTGATTTTTCGCTTTGAGTTTCAGGAGGATGTCTTGCTCTTTCTGCCTTTGTGCTTGAAGCTCTTGTGATTTTTGCTTCTCCCACTCGAGCTGGCGTTGTCTTTCCATTTCCCTAATTAAAATAATTAAGGTAATCAGTTTTTTTTTCTTCAAATTATTATGTATAATTTCAATAGTGTCAATAATCACAAGTGTAAATTCTTACTTTCGTGCCGCCTCTCTTTGTTCCTGTGCTCGCTTTCGTTGCTCTTCCTTTTCCTGTTCAATTTCCTTCTGCCGTAACATCTGCTTCTCAATTTCCGCTTGTCGACGCCTCTCCTGTTCTAACCTAATAATCGAAAAATTGTTCATTCAATGAAATGGAATATTATCTTAAACTCAAGAAACTTTCAATTTCACATAATGAAATACGAACCTTATTTTTTCCTGCTTTTCAGCTTCCTCCCTTTCCTTGCGTTCGCGTTCTTCTTGCTCTTTCCGTTGTATTTCCAACAAAGCCTTGCGTCGTCTTTCCAATTCCGCTTGTCCCTTTTCAAAGTTTTCCTTCCTCTTATCCTCGAAAGAAGTCTACAGAAACGAAGATACTTTTACATATCGCAAGTGTCTTGAATTTTCACAATTGATATATTAAAAAAAAATCCTACCTGTGGCATTCCTGCAGATGGATCAACATCTGGAGTACCTTGGGATGGTGTTAAACTGCTTTGTCGCTGACGCCTGAAAGTTGGAGGAATCAATTCCAGAGGAAGAGCAGGAGGAATAGTTTCACCAGCTTTGGCCATGTCGCAGAGGTGCATCGCTAGTACAAACTCCTCACACCCCAGACGACCATCCGAGTCCATGTCAGACAAAGCCCTAAGAAAATAAGTCAAAACTTGGTAAAGAAAGTTCTTATGCATGAAAAATGAGTCAAAAAATAGAAATAAGAATCTACTCACCATATTTGAGCAAGAATCTGTTGCGGCAATTGTGATTGCACCATAATATTTCTGGCTTGAGGACCTGACAAGAATCCAGACCTCGTTCTGTCCCAGGTGTTAAACAGTTGAGTGTATTTTAATTTAGTTTGATGAGGTACTGCCCATTCGATGGCCTGGGGTGAACCAACCGAGTGTTGACTGTGTTGTGAATCTACTGAACCAACTCTGTCTATACTAGGTGGTCGGGCAGTTGTACTCAATGGTGAATTGATAGAAACTGGAGTGTGCATAACACCACTGCCGTTCACAGGAATGTTTCCGGAAGGAATTGCAGCAGCAACTGGAGGATTAAAGACGATTGGCATGGCCTCTACTGTCGTAATCACGCCGTTGCCTATGGAAATCAAATTTTTAGTTTTTATCTTTAATCTCTACAGGTTCGAAACCTCAAATAGAGTTTTAACATACCAGTAGCCATAGTCATATTTGGTACAACACCTGGAACCGATCCGATGGGCGCGACCATTCCAGAACCCATTGGCATTGTTGGTCCCATGCCAAAGGCTGCAATTGGTGTTGGGTTTGAATTTAAAGGAACAATAGGTGCTACTGCCGGTATTCCAACTGTCAAACCAAAGATTCACTTAGTACCTTACATATTTTATCAGGAATCATAGCAATAAGAATATGCATAGTATCTTATGGAGCTATCTAAGCTTATTAATCGCCAAAAATTCAAGAACTAAAGGGTTTAAATCCTTCTTTTGATTTTTTGAAATAATAGGATTCAATGTCTTCCTCAAGATTGGTTGAAAACAACATTAGAGGATTTATGAGGACTTGCTATAAAAATTGCAAAGGTTAGTCGCAAAAAAAAAGAAACAAGGTCATTGCTGAAGTTAATAAATAAATTAAAACAAAAGGTTACGACACTTTTAGGCGTTTAGCATACAGTTCTTAAAATAGATTAGCTTAGCTTTTAGCAAAACTGGCGACAAAATACTTTCTTTGCTCCTTATTATTTTATTTAATACCTTCTGACATGACAAGGTCGAGTAAATCTGCAAAGAGAGAAGGAAACTTAAAAACTAGGACACACTTAGAAATTTTACTAAAGAATTGTCATTTAGTAAAAATTTAGTTCATCAGATCGAAATAGTATTTTCCACTCAATTAGCTCCTTTTCTTTTTGACGTTTATTATTTAATTTCGAGAAAAGAGGAATTGAATTCGAAAATAACTGAAATAAATTCACTTGCTCACCCATAGCTGAGGTCGCTGTCATTGTCTGTACAGAAGGGATTGGAGCAGGTTGAATATTAATAGGTGAGACACCAACTGGACTATTTGGAAACGATGGAGGTGCTGGTTTTGGTGGTGGAGCAATTCCTGTTGATGGAACGAACGAGGGCCCTGAAAATTTCAATTCCATGAATTTTAATTCACACCGGTCATCAAACAATGAAATTACACACGTAGGCAAATTAAATTCCAAGTTTTCAAGCATATAAATAAGCTGAAAGCTTTCGAAGCAAAAATGCTTCCTATTATACTGCAAAATAAAATTTAATAATTGAGTTTTAAAAAATTAACTATTTTGCCGATATTTTTTCATAAAGAAAGTTCACAACTAGATTCCATAATTAGTTATCAAATATTAATATTCCAACTTTTACGAAATTCGGGTTAGGTATTGACATAAAATTTCATTCGAAATATAAATTTATTTATGCTCATATATCATGGAGAGGGATATTTTTCGCTATACTATGGATGGGTTTGGTCCACTAATATTTAATACACCTGAAAAGAACATACCAATACTTCCGGGGGGAGTGGGTCTTTGCGGGGGACCAGCACTTGGAGTGCTTGTATCGACATTTCCTTTGTGCAGCAAGAAAAATGAAACATCGAGTCAAAGAATAAAAAGCAAAAGCACCCAAATACAGAGCTGCAACGCTTTGAGAGATAAGAAAACAAAAATGTTCACAGTCAAGTTCATTATAATAATAATAAGACACAAAATATTCCAGGTATATATATATGTATATTAAATATAGTCAATTAAGATTAATTTTAACACATTCTAATACACTGATAATGACTTCTTAACAATAAATTATAGAATTCTAAACAATTCACAATAATATTTTTGTAAAAGTAAAAAAGAATTATATAATAATTATATTCATAATTCTTTTATTATTATAAATCGAACACTTTAAGGGTGCTGGATCAAAGTTCTAATCTCAAAATTTGATTTTTTTTGTTTTGTAGTGGTACTTACTTTTCAAGTATAATAATATGTACAGAGCGAAAAAATGTCTACTTCTAGTATTTTTTGAGTAAAATGAAAAAATTGAATTTTGAGATTATATTCCCAATTTTTTTTACGCAAAACTGATGAAAATTAAACATGTTTTTCATTCTACAGCCTTTATTAATATATTTATATATTTATTTATTATAAATTTATGTATTTATTAATTCAAATGAAGATATAGAATTTTGAGATAAGAGCTTGAACCATTTCCAACAAGAGATTTCATTCTTCTTCATTCTACTTCATTCTGATTTATCGTTTGTTGATGATAGTTGTAAATTTAAAAAAATCCATTGAATAGAAACTCTAATTACTTATGCTGTACCAATCCACACTTTCAAAAATCTTGACGGTCAAAAGATACCTACCGTTTTTGATTAAATACTTGCAAAAATAAGAGCACTTATTCTATTGAAATAAATTAGCATTGCATTAATATATATTTGTAAGTAATAAGGACACGAACAGGCTGAGGGATGCAAAAATGGCAATGAAAAAGGAAATCCAAGCGAAAGAGGATAAAAATTCACAGAAATGGATCATTCATTTGCGATTCCATCAGGGAAAACTTTGAATTTTGAATTTAAAAAAACCAAATTGAGTATGTATAAAATCCTGGTGAATGATATTCTTCTAGTAATTATTTTAAATTCCCTATCAACCGCAAATGATTAAACCCAAAAACCAATTCGACGGACAGATGTTCCATGTGTGACATACCAATCGAGGGAGGTGCAGGTCGAGCGGGTGGCTTTGACGGTTTGTGAGTTGTTGCATGTGTACTGGCAACCACTGACTGTCTATTTTGTTGCATGGCTGTGTGGTATGATGCGTTATTATTAACATACAAGAAGTGATATCTTTTAGTCTTAGCTTAGTTATACCAGAAATAAAATCATTCATAAAAAAAAAATCACCACAAGTTTCTTCAAAGTTTCAAATTTCATTTCTACATTCATTTCATAGTTGTAATTTCTCACAATACGTAATCGACTGAAAGCATAATTGATTTCCTCGTAGACTCCACATTTGTGTTTGCAAATATAAGATTTGTTTTGCTCGTATTCATGTCTCAGTGTAAGGAAAGATCAACTAGTTATTATGAAATTGGGACGATTACTAAATTCCTGATTATTTGATGACTTACCAATTGGTGGTACTGCCATTGGTGCTACTGTCATTGATGAAACTGCCATTGGTGGTACTGGCATTGGTGGCAATGGTGGCCTGACAGAAACATTTACAGGAGGTGGAGCTATTGGTTGTGGAATTGGTACAACTGCTGGCGGAGTACCTAATTTGAAAGTTTTTTCGTTTATAAATTTATATTTAAGGGCATGTGATACTTTGCCATAAGAGCAAATTAGTTATACCAATTATACATTCATAATAACAAATATTTTTAGTAAATAAGAGTCAATAAACCTTTGTCTCATGTAGACGAAGGTTTATTGACTCTTATTAGCTAAAAGTATTTATTATTATGAATGTATAATTGGTATAACTAATTTGCTCTTATGGTAAAGTATCACATGCCCTTAAGGACCGGAATTTTCAGTAACTTATAAAAAAAAACTTAGTTCAGTTACTTACCTGAAATGGTTTTTAAGCTTTGGATTAGAGTAGGAGGAAGAGCTGGTGGGATTGCAAAGCCTCGAAGTTTTAGATTGATCAACTTGCAGGCGATGCTGAACTCGTCAACGTTCATTTTCCCATCCGAGTCTGTATCCGAAAGGCCCCTGCAAATTAAATATGTCAAAAATTCAAATTCAGAAGCAACTTTAAGCTTTTGATACAGTTGCGACTATCTTGGATTGACCTTGAAGAGAACTTCCTCAGACATAATATAATGGGATTATGAATACGAATACCTACCATATCTGTCCCAAGATAAGAGGAGGAAGCTGAGATTGCAAAAGAAATCCTTTTGCTTGTTCGCCTGTGACGACTCCATTGATTGGCTTTAGAGACTCAAACTGTTCCTGATAACGGGCACGTTCCCGAGGCTGGATCACCCACGGATCTAAACCTAGAATAATAATTCAGGTCATCGATCAATTAAATTATAAAACGAAAATCATAAATAAATATAAATAGCAATAATAATAAATAAAGCAGATTAACTTGGATCTTTAGTTACTTTCACGTCAAATGACCTATGTCGTGAAAAAACTAATAGTAAACCTTGATTATAAAATTAGAAATATCGATATACAGCACTTCTTCAGTTCCCTTTGCTTTTCTGAACTAAACTTTCTTGTAAATTTCATTTAATATTTCTATACAGAAAAATATTCTGTAATTGACATCTAAGATTATTATTCAATTTTAGGAAATCTGATCGGAATAATTCATAATTTGGAAATATTTCAAATTGAAAATTCCAAACTCACAGCTTTTCAAACCTAACAATTAAAATCTAAAATGTTTTAAACTCCCCAATTTCAATTGAATGTTTACAGTGATCAGATTTCGATAATTTTTTCTATTAAAGGTAAAAGAAATCATAATTGTTTTTTCAACTTCTGGTCAAATAGCCAGTTTCCAGAAGGAAAAATCAGAATTTTCTCTCAAGACAAGTTCCCATTCAACAGATAATTTTATTAATTGATTAGTTTTTTATCTCGAAGACATGTCAATAAATATTTACGTACCAAAAGAGGTGGGATTCTGTTTATCACATAATAATTATCGCAAAGGGGAGGCAACATGATGCAAGCAGTTTCTGATCAATATAGGGAATAACTGAAATATGCATCATATTCTATCATGTATGTATTTCATGAATGACTTTGCTATGAAATCACTTAAGTCTATAAATAAAGGATCAAAGAAGTCTTTTCTAAAATTGACTTGTTTTGAAAAAGGTTATTTTATTGTCTATGAGCACTATATGACAATAATCTGCCCTGCAACTTTACAGATCAAGTGTCAATGAGGCCAATGATCGAAGTGGTCATAAAGGATGTTATTATAATACATATATATTTACCCGGGGTAGAAGGAGTGGCCATCTCTCCAGTCCTGACAGATTACCGTCTCAGGTTTTCTGTAGGGAAATTCCAGAGGATTCGAAAAAAAAGCTTCAAATTGTACAATTCTGATGTCGCGAGACTATCATAATTTTCAAGGTTAGGCGGTCGAGATCGATGCCGCGTTCGTTCAGGCGAAATGCAACTGATATAGAAATAGCCGGCACTATCGCGAGCACTTTAGTGTTATCGAATCACGGATGAAACCCAATTAACCTTATAAGCTCGGGTCGTGAACTTTAAGATTGATCGAGTAGCCAACACTAAGGCTTTTCTCGCAGACTTTCGAGTCGTGAGCGTGTTCGTTCCAATTCGTTCCCTGATGCGTTATCGACCTGCCGCCGACCTGCCCGATCGTTTCGTGTTTAACCTAAAACCCGATCAAGGTGGATTGCATTATAGTCTTTCTGCAGCGGCGACGGCGAAAGTTTTCGATGTTTTTTTCACAAAAATGACTTTTTGGGCAAAGGATTGCCAACAAGAAACGGAACACGGGCCACTCCGGCTGACAAACGTCACTTTAGGGCCTTCGGGTGTTGTCGACAATCTTCGGCAAGAATCGATAGTCTCTTCGTTTAAGCCTCGGCGATCTTCGACGGGACTCGGCACTACTTCGATCCTTCCGCGGGAAAGTTTGAATTCGAAATTTAAGAGAGAAGGTAACTAATTAGTGCTTTGATATTATAATACCTAATTAAATTGTAAAGATGAAATATTTGATTTTAATGGTTACGATGCTGTAATTTATTATTATTATTATTATTATTATTATTATTATTATTATTATTTTAACGAGGGTCAATGTCTTATGTTGACTGATATTGTCCAAAATTGGATTTTAAAAACGAATTGTTTAATAGAAGATCAAATTATAAAAGTAATCCAATTTTGACAAATTATTCTTTTAATTCATTTTAAAAGGTTGTAAACCTCGAATTAAGGGTGAAACAAGTTCTAATATCAAAATTCGATTTCCCCATTTTAATCAACACAAATATTATAATTGGACATTTTTTCTCTTTGTATATACATTTCTTCTAGAAATGTAGAAATGTGTATAGAACGAAAAAAATTTTAATTTGAACACTTTTTCCTTAAAATGAGACATTTAAAATCAAAATTTAAAATTCATTCTCTTCATTTTATAGAAAAAGAATTAAAATTATACATTTTTTTGCTCTACATATATATTTCTATTTAAAATGTTAGACTCTTCCCTTAATGCCTTGAAAGTGACTCATTGGGTGGCTCGAGGGTGGCTCGCCATGTGGTGGGTCACGTGGAGAAAAGCGATGCATTTTAATGACAAGTATAGTGGAACTCGTGTGAAATTGTGATTGCCCCCAGAATGACCACGTCCTTGGCTATAAGCGTTTACTGCATACGAGCCCAGTATGTCCGTAATTGTACGCACATCCACACGATCTGAAAATTATAAAGCTGTCATTGTCAGTTATGTTCTATTCGTGCAAACAATGAAATGGGATGTCTCGAAAATTGTAACTTTATCTTGAAAGCTCCAAGTGCTTAGAACCAAATTTTATCTCATATTCTCCACGAATCACAAATCAAATGAAGAAGATGGTCCATTGAGAACAAAAATGGGTTCAAACTTTTTTACAATAAAGTTAAGAATTTTATTTAATTAACCTTTCTCCCAATCAAACTTTAAATTCGCTTTGTGCCTTGTAAGTGGAACCTAAAAGAAATAAACATAGCAGGTGTGTATATCAATATTTTATCATTTCTTTTATCAGATCTATTGTTAAATTTTTTTTTAAAAAACTAATTTTTGAAGCAATTAATTATTATTCCAGAGATTGTAAGTTTTCAATATATTTGTCGATATGAAAAAGGTATTCCGAATTCAATCAGCGCTATTGCTCGCATAATGAAATCATCGATTATCTATAATCAATAGTTTCAATGATTCATAAAATCATATCGAACGATGGAAAATTTCGATAATGATAATTTTCTGTTTCGTAAGTTATTTATTTTAGTGCGAATTAAAATTCAAATGATTCAAATATAAAGTACTTTTTCTATTTTCTATTTTCAAAATGTTAATGATGGCGATAGACTAATCAATATTCATAATCTGGTTTTTTAATAGCAGAGGAATCTCGGTAACTATTAATGATCAATCGATAAGTTTATTTGATTAAAATAGTTAGGCTATGTAACCTTCAATTTTTATGATGAAGTCCTGTGAATGATTTCGATAGGCTATAAAACTTCTAGAATAATGGATAGAAAATGATAAAAGCGCATATGAGAAACTTGAATGAGCGTCAAAGTCCTCGATTAATAGTATTGATATACACTTGTGGTTTCACCTCGATTCAATTTTCTTTACCGTCACTTGAGATTTTAATATAAAAATCTATATTCAATATAATTAAAAATAATCTTCAACTCAGACTGGTTAAAATTGAATTCATTGCAGGATTAAAAATTGCGGATTGAGGCGGATCGGACCAATAAAAATTGCTTTGAGATCTGGATTTAATTCTAAGATTCAAACCAAATGATTCCAATTCTGATTGAATTCAAAATTTCCAAAATTAAAAAAGTACTACATTTTTACCTTAGTAGAAAAAATATAATAGCGAAACTAGATGATGATGCTACATAATTATTAATGTTCGGGTTGATGGACAATATGACTCGGAAGAGACGGATAATGGATTCAACTGACTAAACTCTTTGAACGCAAAAAGCGTCAGTCTGACTTCTATTCAGTGATCACATATATGATTACAATCCCACTGAAATGCATCCATGCCTGAATGTTACACACTGCTAAGTTTCCATAGAAATCCGCTTCATGCTTTAATAAATATTTTGTAAAGTAGGACCTACGGACAAAAAAAAATATAACAGAAGTCTTCTGAAAAATAAGAGATGTGTAATAGGAACATATTATTTTATTCTCTACCCTTTGAATAGAATTTGTTTATCTTGAAAAATTGCAGATAAAATGAATGAATTCCTGAAGTGTAATGTAATTTTGTTCTCTTAAAAGCGAACAAAGACGCGTTCGAGTTAATTCATTTGTGATTTAAATTTCGTTCCAAATACATACGTTTTGCAAATGCCATTAAACACCTAGGATATAATTGAACACAAACTCTTTTCCACGATTGTCACGCGGTTCATACTTGGATCGAATCCAGAGAATCAAAGTACAAATCGCAATTGGCCGAATACAGGCAATCATTCAATAAGCCACTCAAGCCATAAACAGAAATTGATTTAGTAAATTAAAGACATTTCTATTCACTGATAAAATAACTCGATTCCAGAAAAGTCAGGTGACTTGTCATTCGCCTTTCCTCGAGTAAGAATGGCCTCAAGCAAGAATTCGAGCGTTATAAATAGACTCGTTGAGTGCATAAGTGTATGAGGGAGCTTCGGCTCTCTCTTTTTTCCTCTGTACTATGTTGTGATAGAGGTAGACAAGGGAAAAAGGGAGAGACTAGTACTTGTCCGCGCAAAATGAGGCAGCATGCAATTTCGATAATGAGGACATTTTTCAAAAGCCTTCTCCTTTTTAAATAATTGAAAAAATTCGAATCTGTAGTTACAATTATTAGAAGTAATTTAACTTTTAAAACCTATTTATTATAAACTGGTATAAAAAATACAATTATACTTATCGTATTAAAGCTTTCAATCACAATCTGCAGTTTGACAATTCCAAAGTTGACTCTGCTACATTTTCCATAGCCGCTTCCTTTTGCTTTTCCTTTTCAAGAAGCTGTTTCTCTTGTAACTTTCTAAGTTTTCTTTCTCGTTTAAATAAGTTTTGACTTTGGAAGAAATAGTTGGGAGGAGATTCTATCAGGTCTGCCAAAGGAGTTTTATATCGGAACTGGAAACATTTTGTGCAGGCTTCCCTGTACCTTTCATCTTTTGCGAGATCCTCTATTTCTTCTATACCTGTAAATCACCGTGTCTAGATATGTTTTGGAACATAATCAAATTATAGATTGATAAATAAAATGTACCTTCTTCTTCTATGCCCATTTTCTTCAAGTTAAAGCGAAGAGTGTCTTTGGTCATATTTTTGTAGGGACACCCATGATATTCTCCAAATCCAACCCTTGATTCTATCACAGGTCTGCAGCTGTATCTTGTGTATTCCAATCTTCTACCCACTTTACCATAAATGTGTTGAATGTGGTATTGATAATTACGTTCAAAAGTTGAAAGATTCATGTTTCGCAAAAATTCTTCCTTAAAAAAGTCAACTTGGCTCTGGTAACTAATTCCGATCAATTTTAGAAAAACGCCATATTGGAAACGTGCCCCGTTTTTGAGGTGATGATTCGCTCGCAAACCTTGGTGCATTATCCTCATGCATAATGGGTACGATGTTTCTGCCAACTAAAATACGGAATTTCCATCAAATTATTTTAATACAGAATCCTGGAATTTTTACTAATAATATAGAATATCAGAGAGAATTACCTCGTCCAGTGAATCAAGGGGAACCAAATCTGGCTCCTGTAGTATGACTTTCTCGGTGAACGTAAAAAGATTTTTAAAAATGGGTTCCAGTCTACTGTCTTTCACGAGGCAACTTCCTGTGCTCTGAAATTAAAACTTTTCAATTATCAAAATAGCTATTTTTTAAAATCATACATTCAGGATACATACTTACATGTACCTCTTTGTAAAGGAATTCTTTAAAGTATTGCGATACCACATGACTTATATCGGTGATAGGCACAAAGGCAGTGCCTCGATTTATGTAGATTCTACGATTTTTGACCAAAGTCAAGGCTCGTAGGTAAGGTACCTTATAAAATACTGTACTATTGACATCAATGTCCCCATGAACTGATATTAGATTTTCCCTATTTTCATTCTTTTCTTCTTCAGAAATCTAGAAAGAAATATCAAAGAGATTCACAAGAAAAATTATATACCTCTAGTATTTGTATCCAAAAATTAATGACTTACTGTAGGGTAATCGAAACCGTATAAGACTAGGAATGTTTCAATGCCAGCTGTGTTCAAAGAACTAAATCTTATACTAAATAGCCTCTCTTCGAGTTCAATGAACCACCGTAGCGTTTTTATACTCCTGCATAATGAAAACCTTAGTACAAAGTGAGAAATCTGGTCTTTTTTCCTCGTTTCAATATCTGCAACTGTATTTGAATCGCATCCAGGGCTCATTATAAGTCGAATGTAATAATCTAATTTTTTACACTTTAATCCACTGAGAAGACATTCTTTGACTTCTTCACTTTTAACTTCGATTTGTTTTGAGAGTCGGTCAATAATTCGAAGAACTGGAAGTTAAAGATCGATGATAAAAAATGCGATAAAGTCATTGTCAGTATAATAATATGAACTGAGGTCATATTTAAGTGAAACTCAAGTTTCAAACAAAGTACCTTCTAGTCTTTCAGCACCTAACTTCTCAAATTCTTCCAGTGAAATGTGACCCGTTGGTGGATCTTGATACATATGTAAATCATGTGGGTACATTTGCAAGAGATCTGCATCTGGTTCCTTATAGCTAACTGTGAACGAATCCATCATTTCATTTAATGAAATATCTTTAAATATTTGTGAATCGTCTGGAAACATCTTGAAATAATCTGCACTTGATACGTTATCTTTCAATTCATTCTTGTCCATGGTTTCATTTATATCAATATCCATTTCCTCCAGTGTGAAATTCATTTTTAACTGAATAAAAATAGAAGGGATAGTTCAGGAAAACATAAAGTAACTTAAAAAATGATACCTCAACTTATTTCTAGCAGTTTAAAATGTTGTTTAAAATGTTGTCTTGGAATTTTGAGGAATTTTAAGAGATTTCAGAAGGTTTCTATAGGAATTTTAAGGGACTTTGAATCTTTTCACGGAATTTCAAGAAATTTTAAGAGATTGTTGCAAATTTTAACGGATTTCATGAAATTTGATGAGATTACTAATGATTTTAATGAGACAGGTGCCTTATCCAGACTGCAGTTATTACGACTATTTTATTTGGAGGGCTGTAAATAAAAACAATATGTATAAACATTGGAGCGAAAAATGCTTATACACGTGACATGCGTAGAAATTTGAGGTTATGTACCATATACAATTTTCTCGTTCACGTTCAAGGCCTTATTGTTTAGCATGTGAGCCTCATTAAAAACAAGTCCAATATTAAAAAGATCACTGTCCTTATAATTAAGACTATATTATCACTCAGCACTCAATCAAATAAAAATAAATAAAAAAATCCTTTTTTGTTGACAGCCGGCCTTTTCACTATATGTATATCTTTTCAACTTTTTACCGCCCTCAACAATGTCAAATTATAGTGGGGATGAATACATTACAGTGTGTCGAGGGGGGAATGACCGATATTAGTTTTCTTAGGGAATGCTCGCGCACATTTCCGTCGTTTCGCCCGTTTCGGTTAGTTTCGGTCTTGGTACCTTGGCCCGGGTCGGGTCACAAGTAAATTGTTGTCAATTGTGTCTAATAAAAACCGGTTTTCATTTTACAAGAATCGGTGCTAAATATTCTCTTTATACAGACTTGATACAATACATGGTATGTATTCAAAACCGTTTTTTTTACACATTATTCTGACTTAAAACTACGACACATGCTCTCTCACATGCTTATAAATTCAATAGGATATTCTCCACGCGTATATATGTACCTAAAAAACCAGGGCCGTCGTAAATGAAAAATACTTTTTTAAAAAGCATCAGGGAAATATTAGCATTAGTTATGAAATTAATTCTAATGAATTCATTATAGGTACATTTATTATTTTAATTTATTTATTTTTAAATTTCCGATATTCAAAAAAGAAAAAATCCAAGGATTTTCACCCCTGAACATTCGGCCCTTTCGAGTCGTCAATTCAAGATTTAATATCTTTCCAAGAAATTAATATTTCTGCTTGAAGAGCATTTTTTTTTTTTGAAAATACAAACAGAGAATTAAAAATTTATACTCAGAATATTAATTAATAATTAAAATCCAGATAATTTTTTGATATATTGCTGAATTCTTTTATATACTAATCTTATATTTGAGTTTTATTTAGAATATCATTTCAAGAATGGGACGTAAAAGTGGATAATTGAAATTCATTTAGCATCGCCGGACGCAAACAATTTGAGGGAATCGTGAACATTGAGGACAATGGTGAACTGTGATTGTGAGGTCTAAAAATAGTATGTAATCAAAAATTCAAATCCGTTACTCAAGAGTGAATTTTAAACAACCCCTTCTCTCATTCAACGAAAAATTCCCGTTACGCCCCTGGAAGACGATAAAAGCATCGTTATTCGATAATCGCGGACGCATCTTCATTTCTTCAGTTACTCATACTCAAATAAGAGTCCATTGATGCTTCTACTTTCTTTATTTCGATCTTGATAAAAAAGAATTAATGCTTCTGCAATAAGAGACGAAATCAAATGAATGGAGCAAGAATGCATTTTAGGGGTAGCTCAGGGGCGAATTAAAGAGGTTTTTCTTGAGAAAAATATGACTCTTATCAAAAGCTTTGCAATCGAAAGGTGAACTACTTTTTAGTTATTCTAATCCCTTAAAAATTATTAAAGGATTTATCAAACTATAAATTGAACTAGACAAAACTCAAATTAATAACTTGAGTAGATTTTTAATTCCTGACAGACGTGTTCGTTTTTATTTCCTTTACATTTTCTGGTATGGAAAATCTACTCAAGTTCACTTCAAAGAATTAGTAAGTGACAGTTTCGCAGATAAAGATAGCCTCCAGTCGATCACGATAACATTATCTCTTCCCAAGTTTTCGAGTAAAATGAATCACGGAAGCTGTAGAAATATCTTGAGTTGAATAAATATTTCTCTGACAAAGTGCAATTAATTTATTTATTGTCTCTATTGTGAATTTCCAGTTGTGTTTTTGACAATGTGTAAACTCACTTTATACTAAACAGCGACAGGAAAATTATATACGCCACAAGAAATGTGAGAATTGTATACTCTAGGGATCTATTTTTTCATTTGTCATTTTTGCGTTTGAAACAAGAATTTATTTCACTCTCGTCGGCTATTAAAATTTATGGTGCCTAAAATTTCGCTTTTAATTTTTTTATAGGCCGTGATTTAGATGAAGCTATATAATTTAAACGATAAATTATAGTATGGTCTATGAATCACTAGAAACATACAAGGCGCCACAAATCATTTTCACCATCAAATAAATTAATTTGCATATCGAAGTGGTCGTCTATACATCAATCAATTCCATCAATTGATTCATTAACTCAACAATAGAGCAAAGCAAATCAATCAAAGTGATCTGAGGTTAACTAACCCAACCAACAAAACCGAATTTTGAAAGTATATTAAGATCAATACATTGCAAGAAAGCTGCACAAGGAATTACTCTCAACTGGTGAATCTTAATACACATAAATATGCAAAATATAATAATCTTAATATACATAGCATAAAATTTAAATTAACAAGTAAATTAAAATTCAAAGAGTCGTCTACCTCGAAAGCTCGTTTGATTTCGTTTCATTAATTCAGAAGATATTCTCACAAAGGTTTCAATTTACTCAAAATATTATATATTTATATTGATACTTTGGCTAGAGAGCGGAGAAAAATCTTTACTTTTAAGGGTGTTGGAGCCAAGTTCTAATCTAAAAATTCGATTTCTTCATTTTACTCGACAACTATTATTGATTGTTAACTAGAATTTTGCGTACAGAGCGAGAAAATATCTAATTCAAATATTTAAGTAAAATGAAAATATTCAATTTAAAGTTAGATTTTGAATTCTTCGCTTTATGCAAAAAGTATCGAAATTAAATATTTTTTTGTTCTGTGTGCAGTCTTATATTTGCAAGAAGATTAGCACTATAGAGCGAAAAAATATTTATCAATAATTTTCGTTGAGTAAAATGGAGAATGGAATTTTGAGCTTAACACTTGAGTCCAACGCCCTTAATAATAAAATTATACATTTTTTCACTCTATACCCTTAATTCCATTTGAAAACTGAGTAGTGTTACACATCGAAAATGATCTAGTTAATAATATTTGTTAAGCAATATGAAGAAATGGAATGGAGACAGCATTCCGGGAGCATTTTTCCCAGCGCTTAGCGCCGGCTTTGGAAGTAAAGAGGGGCGCGAATTTCTCTCTCTCTCTCTCTCTAGCCATCGTGGGTTCAGAGACAAAGTGATTGACCGATAATTGGTCATGCTTTCTTAAAAGTGACCTTATTCAGGATAGGAGATACCAGGGGACAATGCAATGAAAGAAGTCAACTTGCAAGAATGTAAGAGAGACGCCAGGCTCAGTTGCATGAGACAGTCCCTTTTTTCCTCTCAATGCAAAAATTCCAGAAAGCGACCAACCCCTTTTAGTGGCATCATCGCATCCTTTCAAGAACCGGGTTATAAACGGGCTGGCTATTTATAGCAAATGCTCCACTAGTATTATACCACCCCGTTAAAAATACAACTGGTTTCCTTCGAGGAGAATAATGCAAGAGGCAAAAAGAAAAAATGAAAAACTCGAAAGAGGGAGGAAAAAATGGAAAAAATTCGTTCTGGCGAATATAAGGCAAAGACTACACTTGAGGCCAGGGAAAAAGCACTGACTGTCCTTGCAAGGACGACGCTGCACATTCATTTCGTTCAAAACCTTCATTTCCCCGCTCGCTCTTCCCCGATGCATCTAATTATCTTCTGCACTTCTCTCACCTGCTTGCCTCAATGAGCCAAATGCCGAGAAATTCTAACTTATATGGATTTTAAAATCCTTTGGTCCACATTTTTGCTAGTATATATTTACTCATCTGTAACTATATTTCATTATCGCGATATTACTCATTGTTCTTTTCTTTTCTTTATTTTTTTTCCAACAAAACACGCTATTTATTTAAAAGATGAATCACATGTGATAATATAATGTCTCGATGATGAGATATGCATTCAATTTTTCATGAATTCAAGATTTTCTAATTCACCGCACTGTCTTTTTTCCCTTGCTGTGAGATTTATTAAGTATTGTTCATATATAAACAGGCGTAATACAAAGATAGATAATGTTAATTAACTCACCGGTAGTGACGTTTCATGCGAAGGGCATAGTGATTATTGTTAATTATTTTTCCCTCTGTAAGATTTTCTACAGACAAAAGTATTCTTTAAACTCTTGAAATTTGAATCCGTTATGTATAATTTTTACTAATTTCGATTAGAGACTCAATTATAGCTATAAATTAGTTATTTTTTTTACTGATTATCAGTAGTAGAAAATAACTTATATTTTTTAAGGACAATATATAGGTACTGTGATAATTGTAATATGTATAAGAATTTTAGAAGCTCTGGCAGAGACAATGACCTAGAGTAAAAGTACTTGGTCAGATGAGTAAATACATATATGTACAATAAAATTCTCTTGTCTTTTAAATTGCAATTTGCATCGCGAGGAGGTTAATACTCTAAATGGTTGTCACATGTACAAAGTCACGGAGATGCTCTTAATTCAATTAATTGCAAAAGACAATATCCTGAATGCAGATCGCCAACGAAGAGACCAAGAAAATTAAAAGTGCATGTGATCACTGAAGATCAAATTAAATTGAGACAAGTCGGCCTCTTTTTGATCTCTAATGGCCGATAAATTATTGCTCATTGACCCTCATACAACAATGTGAAGTACAAATTCTGCACGTGTATGCCTTACACCCTGATGATAAGAGTTTAATCAATCAAGCACGCATTTGATTATACTACGCACGTTTTTTCAATCGAATTCTATTTTAGATTGTGACCGTTTAATAAATTAGTCAAGAAAATTAGCAGATGAATGGAATTTAAAAAAATTTGTAACAATAATGAATTTTTACGCACTTTCTAATTCTACAAAATTACTGATAAATGTACAAGGGAAACTACCAGAGATAAAGTGATTATGACCTTCTATGTTACACTGATAACAAAACTGAAGACTTGTTAAATAGCCTTCAAAAATTAAATTATTTAAAATTATAAAGTTTGAAATTCGAGAATTTCAAATTGCGAACCATGTTCATCATTTAAAAAGTTCCACTTGATCGATTTTCAACAATTTAAAATTCAAATTCAAATCAGAAGGCCTTCAACTTAAAATTGTAGATTTTAATGGCCATTATGCGGCAAAATTGTTTAAATAATTACAACCCTATTAAGGAAAATTCTTACAATTTATAATGCTGTGATTTATGTTAATTAAATGGGTCAGATCAAGAAAATTTTATCTCTGCAGTCGTACTTTTTTATTGCATAACTTGTTCTCTGCATTATAATTCACTTTTTCCAATCGGATAAACCGGAAAACAAATTGCAGTAAAGTCAGTGAAATGCACAAAAATTTTCATTTTTATTCTAATTCTAGAATTTTCTGCGTTTTCAAGATTGAATCCGAAAATACGAAGTATCGAATTTTATTGCGAATCAAAGAAGTTTAAGCAATATAAAAAAATACGAATAAAGGCATGTGGTAATTACTATGAGAGCAAATTTAGTTTTGCCAACTTTACCCTCGAAATAATAAAAATATTTATTACTGCAAACTTAAAGTTTGCAAAGTTACGTTTAAAATTGTTAAAATGTAATTTTAAAGTTTTGATAAACAAGTAGATATGCTTAAATGAAATTATTCACAAGTATTTAGTGGCACGTGGATTACAAGGCTGTGGGAGTAGAAAAAATAGATGTAAACGTGTTGACAGAGGTAACTCTGTAACATGAAATCCTAAGAAATTCTAATGTCTGTTGATATGAATTTATTCATAAAGTCAGGAGCATAATCAAGTAATTTGTATTAATTTACGGAAAAGCCTAAGATTTGAAAGCAATTTATAATTAGGAAAAAAAGGCTTAATATGAATAACTTGAAGAAATAAAATTTATTTGAATAACTTTGAATTGAATTTTTCATTTTGTATCATTTTTTGTATAATTTTATTTTTGTATTTATTTGAAATAAGTCGTCCCTGTTGGTGAACGCCGATGGTGGTGGGGAGGTCTTCATCACTAAAGGCGCCAACCCAAGAACTTTTTTTTAAATCAACATGCCGGCAAAGGTACAAGACTATATACAAGTCGCGTCAGTTCTTCGCCGAGTTTCAAGAGGTTGAGATGGTTTGCACAAATATTTCAGTGTGAAAGTGCGGGAATATTTTTTAAAAAGGTTTGCATCTTTATAAATAAATATCAATAACTCAATAATTTCTTCCAATGATTACTATCTTAAAAATGTCTCTTTTTCGCCTTCTCAATAGGCGAAATTTTTTAGAAATAAATTATTGCTTTAAAATGAAAAAGAAATATGTCTGCTCCCACTAATTATAAATTTAATGCTTCCATTTTTAATTCATAAACTTTTATGTTAAAAAATGTCTAATATTAAACTCAAATGAAAATTTTTCTTATTTAAATAAACCACTAATTTAAAATTGTTTAATTACACTTAATAATTGTTGTATTTAGAATATTTCGAAATTATAATTCGAAAATTGGTTCGAGTTAACAACGTGTTGAAGCACTTTAAAGAAACAAATTTTTATAGTTCGATCGATTGAAACCGTTTTTTTTTTATCATTATTATCATCGAAGCGTGACAAATGATTAAAATAAACAAACGAATGTCTCCCTGCAAAAATCCACAATTGAAAATAGGCGAAGCAATGTAAACAAAAGAAATTTATCGCTTGATTAATATAGATAATCACTGCACCCACTACTATATAAATGATGGAGATTGACCTACTAGTAATAATTAAAGAATACATATAAAGCGTCCAATAAAAAAAAATATATCTGCAAATCTAAACAGTAATTCTATTATCTCATATGTACTTAAGTCAAGAAAGGAAGTATATAAATCAGTCTTTGGAAAAGTTGTATAAATAGACTGCACTTTTGAAATGTGAAAGTTTAATTTATATCAACAAATTAATTTCTTTCTAAGCTTTCGATTAAAAAATGATTGAGTCATTCACTGTTGTTGTTTTTTTTTCAGGTCAAAGGAGCGATTCGCTTAGAGAGGAACTAGAGGAATTTTAATTAGTTGAGAACGATTAACTATTCCTGAAATCGCCCTAATCTCAAATAGACGACGAGAGTTTACAAGAAAATGTCAATTTCACTCAGATAAATTTTCCGTTTGGAGCAGTCTGACTGCAACACGGCGAGTGCAGGGTCAAACAAACACTGAGGAAAGCGACTCTTGAATTATAAGCAGAAAGATTAGAAGAAAAATATTCAAAGAAGGAAAATGGCTTACGATGATGTGATTCTTCGGATGGGCGAGTTTGGTCGCTATCAACGCAGGATATATTTGTTACTATGTCTTCCTGCAATTATTTGTGCCTTTCACAAAATGGCAGGAGTTTTTCTCGCTGGTCAGTCAGATACAAGGTAAATATTTAAAATATTTACAAATTTATATTTACATCGCATAACCAGCTTTTGAAAACCGAATCTGATTGAAAATTGTTTAATTTCAGATGTCTCCTGCCTGTAGAAAATGTAGAGAATGCAACATTCGGGTTGCCGGATGATTTCATAAATGTGAGCTACCCCAGAGATCCGAAAACCAGTATAAGGAAAGAAAGGCCATCACAATGTCGAAAATATGATATAAATATTCCCTCGACTGTCACTACTTTGGACCAATATTATTCATTTGTGAAAACTGAGAACAGGGAGTGGAACACCACATCTTGTGAAAATTATGTTTATAATAGGACTGTTTACAGTAGTACAGTTGTATCTGAAGTAAGTATCGATTTTTAATGCAATGAAATAAATGCGGAAAAGTCCGTTTTTCTAGAAGTGAAAGATATACTTTCAAGCTCTGAAATAAATCATTAAGAGCATGTGTTACTTTACCATAAGAGCAATTTATTTTCTCCAACTTTATCCTCGCAATAATAAATATTTTTTTCTTAAAACTATATGGCCTAGTTTCAGGCAAAAATATTTATTATTGCGAGCTTAAAGTTAACTAAATTTGCTCTTATGGTAATTACCACATGGTCTTAACAATTGAGAAGAAAAACCTTAGTTAAAAAAAAAATCATTGCACATTTTGAAACTCAGGTGGCAATCTGCTTTTAGTGGAACTTGGTGTGTGAAAAATCATGGTGGCTAGCAACAGGAGACTCGTTATTCATGGTAGGAGTGATGCTTGGGTCGATGATTTTCGGTTACTTGTCCGATAAATATGGACGTAGGCCAATTTTCTTCATTTCTTTAGTCATTCAGCTGATCGGTGGAATCATAGTCGGTGTAGCTCCCAACTTTTTCACCTACGTGATCTTCAGATCAATCGTCGGCTCCACGACAAGTGGCGTCTTCCTCGTCGCTTATGTCATAGGTAATTGTACATCCCTCTACTATTTTTCTTAAACTCTTAGATCTTAAATTCTTTAAACTAAAAAATTGAATTGCCTTTTTTCAGCCCTCGAAATGGTTGGACCCAAGAAGAGATTAATCGCCGGTGTTGGAGTTCAGTTGTTCTTTACACTCGGCTATATTATGACTGCCGGGTTTGCTTATTTCATCAGAGACTGGAGAATGTTGCAAATTGCTCTCACTCTTCCGAATATATTATTCTTAGTTTATTGGTGGTAAGTGAAATTAGTTTCGTCTTTAAAAAAAGCGATTGTGATGACTGATAATTCTTTGATTATACTTTCAGGTTTATTCCTGAGTCTGCTCGCTGGTTGCTGACCAAAGGCCGAACGCAAGACGCGAAAGATTTGTTGCAACGAGCATCAAGGGAAAATGGAGTGGAAATTGCAGATGAGACAATGGAGGTGCTTTTAAATGATAGTAATGAAGAGACGACTCCGGATGAAAATAAACCATCATTGCTAGATCTTTTCCGGTATCCTAATTTGAGGCGGAAAAGCTTACTCATATTTTTCAACTGGTTGGTAACAATTTTATTGCATTGTTTATCATGGGCAAAGAGAGTACAAGGTCCTGCCGATGGGGATTTTCAATAAATTTTTTTATTGTAGGTTCATAAACAGCGGGACGTACTACGGCCTTTCTTGGGGATCCTCTAAACTCAGTGATAACGAATTCGTTACTTTTGTGATTTCCGGTGTTGTTGAAATACCTGCCTACTTTTTCCTCATCTTCACGTTGAATAGATGGGGTAGGAAGGTAATATTGTGCGGTTGCATGATTGCCTCCGGAGTATTTTTAGTTGCCACCCTTCTCGTTCCAGCAGGTAGTTTGAAAATCGCTTTTTGCAATCGTTAACGATTTTTAATATCTTAAATATCTTTTCATTCGCTTAAAAACACAAATTTTCTTTCAGGAATGGATTGGCTGACTATAACGTTTGTTATGATCGCCAAGTTTGCGATTACGTCCTCTTATGGTGCTATTTATGTGTTCACAGCCGAACAATTTCCAACAGTTGTTCGGAATGTTGGCCTCGGAGCAAGTTCCACATTCGCAAGAATAGGAGGTGTTATCGCACCTTACATTAATCACCTGGTAAGTTTATTCATAAAGGAATCTTCTAGTTCAATAAAATAAATTGAAAAAAATACTAAATTCAACAATGATTCCAGGCTAACGTTTGGTTTCCTTTACCAAACATTATTTATGGAGGGGCAGCGCTTTTTGCTGGACTCCTGTCATTATTGTTGCCGGAAACGCTTAATAAGAAACTGCCAGAGTCCATCCAAGATGGAGAACAGTTCGGAAAGTAAGCTGTTTTAATCAAACCTTTGTTTTTAATTTTAAATAAAAATTGTGTATCAAGAGAATCAACTAAAACAAACTTAATTTTTTAGGAAAGCGAAAAAGAAGAAGAAGAAAGTAATGGATCAGCAAATGAATGAGATTGAATCGTTGAAACCCTTGAAACCTCAAGAAAACGGTATTCACGAGAAGCAAAATGGTTGATACTGATAGATATTTTTCGACTTTGCTTGAAGAATTTTATTCATTCCTGACCCAAAACTAAAAAATAATTTTGTCGATAGTGCTGAGCACATAATCACCGACAGGTGTGCACGCACAAATTCTATTTTGTCAATAATGTGCCGAGTAAGGTTCAATTCAGCGACAAAATAAGCGTTAATTCGCACCGAATCTTTTAAGGTTCAAAATCGTATGAACAAATGTTCAGAAATAGGTATAATTCTTTAACAATTCTTATTGTTATACTTTTTGAGTAATTTTAAATTTAAAAGGGACCTAACGGGTTACCTCCATTTTTTCAATAGGGATAAACACATACACAGATACCGACAAGTATTTCTATAAACGTATTTGCAACGAAGAAAGTATATGTGTGCTTTATAATCTCGAGTTAAGATTTGTCGCAATATGAGCGGAAAAAGTAACTTTTTTCTCTATAGAATTTCTTGCTTTCTTCAAGTTCACTTCAGTTTTTACTTCAACGCAATATCTTTTAGAGAGAAGACTTTTTACGCAGCGGTTTTATCAGATTTATGATTTTTAAAAGCATTTTAAATATCAAAACTATTTAATAAGTCAGTTAATGATTATGCAAGCGAATTTTATATCCAATAGCATGTTTTTATCTTTTTATAATATTTTTATGTTACTTAGAAATATCTCTCTTCGTTCTGTTTGACATTAATTATGTAAAACAATTTACTTTAATTATGTTTTAATGTCTAAATCATTTTATTTTGATATTTTAAAAGTATTTTAATAGGAAATATTTGATTAGCTTTTAAGACATGAGAATTGAAACTATCCTAGATAAATTATACTAGGCAAAGGTTTTTTATCATATTTTTGTGACAGTGTTAAGCACATTTTGTCAAAGCATTATTTTCGTAATGTAATATCTGAGCAATTTAATTTTTAATAAATAAAGGTTTATTTTCAAAATCATTTTTTACTTGGAGACTAAAAATCAATCATTAAATATGAACATAATTTGATTATGAAATATGTATCATTTAATATTCTTCCATTTTTCCACAGAGAAGTATAAAAAAAAAAATTTGCCCGCTTCGCGGGCACATTCTCATCGCTCGCTTCGCTCGCAAGAATGAGCGCGCCTAGGGCGCGCGGGGGGTCAAATATAGTTCGATCGTCGCGCTTCGCGCTCCGTGTTGCGCGCTTCACGCGCTTGTGTCCTTCGTGAAGCTTGCGCTTTACAGGACGCATGAACCTATATGTTTTATTTTAATTTAATTAAATTATATATTTTTTATATATAATTTATATTTTTATATTTTAATTTATTTTTTTGTATTTATAATTTATATTTTTATATATTTTTTAAAATTTAATTAAATTAAATTTAAATTAAATTAAATTACAGCTTTGAACGCAAAAGTTAACTAATTTACTTAAGGTTCTATCGACCTTAAGGAGCACATTCTCATCAGGGCACTCGCGCTTCGCGCTCCATATTTGATTTAGACCTCGCGCTTCGCGCTCGGCTCTATTTAACAATATTTTTCACGATTAAAACGAAAATTACTCATCCTATTGAAAAATGGCCAAAGGAGAACTTGTAGATCTTTTTAAGGCGAATAATTATGTTTCTTATC
>CAJFCO010000118.1:1332437-1372910 GCA_904066015.1 Synergus gifuensis
TTCTTTACAGTTTGCAATTGTCGACGAGTCAAAGAAAAGTATCTAATCAGAAATTAAGATTACATTTTAAAAACAGATAAAATAGATGCTTGATTGAAAAATATCTCTTTTTCAATAAAAGTCTCTCAGAATAAGCAAAGCATCTCATTACAAAATTTTATACAATTTCTGTGTAAAAAAATAACAGTCTTTTTTCATAATTGCCGACAATTCAAACGTTATTTCTTTACAATTATGCATATAAAAATAGCCACGTCTCGCCTTATTTCGAGATCCATTTGGTTGGATGATTTGAGTTCTGTCTTTCTTCTAAAATTCTTACGTACCATTATTAATATTCTTATATATTATGTACAAAAGGCGCTTGTGCGTTAACACTGCTTTAACAATCACTGATTCATAAAACTGGGTGCAACGATTAGTTTACAAAAAATAGTATTACTCGTAAGTGTTCATATCGTCTTGAGTATTATCTCTGAATGTTTCCATTTGAAATGCAACTCCAGATTCGATTTTTTTTCTAAATAATCTAGCCGTCAGCGTTTCGTCTCTTTCGAAGGAAAACTAATTTATAGATTCCAGCTGAAAGTTCTGTTTCAGCAATTATCATTATCACTAATAGTCTCAATCACAACTTGGAACCGACATTCTCCTCCCTGTTGTCACGACAGGCATAAGGAGTGATTTTGAAGAAGATTAAGTCTTTAAAAGTTTCACTTCGATGATCGCAGTCTACGTGGTGGAACTAGTGTTTGTCGACGTTTCCAAAATCCTTTTCACACTGCTCATGGAACTTGATGACGGAGTCGTTGATGAAGACAAAGCTTGAGAAACGACGTCTACTATCGAATCCGTTACCCTATCGATAGCGCCTCCTGCAAATAGTAATTAATTGATATTATTTTTTCGACAATCTTTATCACGATTAACAGTGTTGGGTTCAAGTCACCTAAAAATTCGATTTCTTTATTTAACTTGATATTTTTTAAATATAGAAATATCGATGCAGAGCGAAAAAATCTGTAATTTTAATACTTTTTGAGTAAAATAAAAAAAAAAAAAAGGAATTTTATTAATTCCTCGTTTCACACAAAAAGTATTAAAAGTAAACATTTTTTTGTTCTATAGGCACATTTCTATTTTGAGACAGAATACATCTACAGAGCGAAAATATATTTAGTTCTAATAATTATTGAGTAAAATGAGGAATTTCATTTGGATAATGATATTTAAAACCTTCGTGAAGAATCTTTTCACTGCATTTCATTTTATGAGAGCAATGATTTAAGAATCAATTCAAGGGCCTTGAAGCAGACTTACCAATCGCGTAATGATTCTCATCACCCTCGTGTGTATGATCGTGACTGTGACCTGCGTCCCCTGTGTGCTCTTCATGGTGTTCCTGACCATGCGAGTGACCGTGTGAATGCGAGTGGGCAGCTGAAAAGTTTAAAATGAAAGATGATCTACATGAAAAACTTTCTTGGTATACAAAATACAAGATTGAACTTATAAATGACGAGATATTTCAATTATTAGATGATTACCCTAGCGAAAGCTTCGGATTGAAATTCATTCCGAATCAAACCGAAACCCATTCAAAAGCAATCCGAAATTTTAATTCGTTTTTTTTAACTAGGTAAACTCTTCACTTATTACATACATTTCACTTGGCGTATCATGTAACATGTGAGTTATGAGTTCATTTGTCAATGCAAAGCGAATGTCCTTAGAGTTGTTGACTATATAATTATGAATGGATGAATAACTACCTATTATTACGTAATTGCAGTATATTTCCCAGCACCTGTATTTTTACTTTACGAAGTGCTTTTTTCATAATTTTACCATAAACACTACTATAATTACAAAATATAAATATTATATATGTATTTTGATAATTATATTATTTTTTAAAAATCGCGCCAGTGCCGCCATCTTTATTTTTTCCCAGAATGCCCCATTTGTTTAATACGTTAAATATTTTATATTCATAAATAAACAAATAATATATTCGGTCATTAGAATATTTCTCCCTAATACATTTACAGGAATATAAATTAATGTTACATTTAATCTTATATTTTGAGAAATAAAAAATTGCGCCAAAAAGTTACTGCCACCAATAGAAAGGTCCTTATGTATACATATTAACAATCGCGGGATCGCCATTTTGTTATTGTCTATTATTGTCAGTTGGTCTTGGGAACGGACGTGCTTCGTATTTTTGGACGTTTTATCGTAAATTGTAGGTGCAATTTGGTTCGATCGTGGTTTCCTGATATTCCCCAGCTGACTCTAGTTTCCGGTGAACCATCAATATCAACATTGATTCGGAACTCGGTGCCAATTTCTTAAATTCCGGCTTTTTAGTTTTTTGGCGTAACGGTTACAATGACTTGCTCCGTCAGTGAAGGTATAGTGTTTGTTTGTTTTTTGTGTCGCAGAAGAACCAACTGCGAATTTTAAGGGGTTTTTATTATTCTTTTCATCATTGATTGATTCATAGATTTTATGCAATAATCAAAAAAATAAAATCCGCGAGTGGCGGGTGGCGTAGGTTCCAAAATGACCGAAACTGATATAATTCAGACTATAAAATTGTTCGAAAATAAAACGAAATAACAAGCAAAGCGATTATTCAGTTTTAATCGAGTTCGAACTTTTAAATTTTTTCAAGGAATTCATTTAAAAATATTCACGCTCAAATTTAAAGGTTTTTATTTTGAGTCAACTATTTTTAAAGCTTCATTTTGAACTCTTCAAATCTTGCCAGTATTTGAATTTCAACTGTAAATGATGACTGATTTATTTTATTTATATGATTGACTCGGAGAATCACGTGCATCTTTACACCTGAAAGAAAATAATTCCAGATATGCATCGTTAATTCTTTGGAGATAGGTTGAAGAAATTGGAACGTAATAATCGAAAGATGTTGAGAAAGTCGTTGAAAGTCGGTCGATTGGTCCAACGACCCTCCATGATCGAGAAGAAAGCCTTTATATAGACAACTAGATCTTCTCATTCATTGCACGCATTATTCTCTGCCATAAGTACTTTAGCCTCGACTTAATCTTTAACGTCATATGGCTTATGGATTTAATCTTTTACTTTTGAGAATAAGGCAAGTGAAATTCAATAAGACACCTTGACCAAATTCAGGGAAGTCATGGAAAATTCAGAATATTTTGTTAGCCAGGGAAAATAAGGGATATTCTTTAAAGTAACTTCGTACTGAGATATTTTGCATCGCTAAGCAATTTAAGTAAAAGCTTGAAATGAACTGCCAATCATTTTCAAATCAAAAAATTCTTTTTAATATTTCTAAAGTTTCATTGCGAGTGTTTTTCGCTCCAAGTATTGAATTTAGCTTTCTTTCACAGTTTTGTGTGAACACCGAACACGCGATTAACGACGTTACTCCTTGTGTTTGCTAAATTACGGGAGATTCCTTCATTTCGCCACTGACCTTGACACATGAAGTGCATTTGGGCATTTTGGTCGAATCGATCCGTAACGCCCAAACTCCAGAGCTCAGTGAGTGGGTGGAAAGAGGAAAAAGATTTGCAAGGACGTACCGAGAATAGGTTTGCACCGATAGGACGTACGAAATATGAGGAGTAAAGGATAAGGGTCAAATTTTCTATTAATTTTTACAATAAAAATGATAATCCGAGGATATGTTCAATACTCCATGCAATTTAGTATTTTTTGATCAAAGAGAAATATTGAATATTTACGTTATAATAGGTATATACTTTAGTAAACTAGAAAAATTGCTCATAAATGCACATGATGGTCGGTGTCTAAAAAATGCAATTATGTTTAAACTTATGAGGCTTTCAGGAAACTAGAAAAGCCAGGACGACCTCGATATGTAAATTACTCATTCCCCTGAATCCACTTCGGTCTTATGGAACTTCCTGATTCTGACGAAAAATTAGTTTTTCAAATTGCACTACTACTAATGACTTTTATAATTTGTTTTAGGATTTAATTAGGAATAAAAGGAAGTTCCTATAGCTTCACACAAAGTAGTCGTTTCAAGATTCTCGAGCTACGCAATTCATATCGAGGTCCGTTCTAAAACAGACTACTCATTTCCGGTATTTTATTAAGTTTGATCTTATCAGCCTCATTATTTCGGATCAGATGAAAAGTATATCTAAGTTGCCTTTCTTCCTCCGTTTTGGTTGATTAATTCAGAACACCAGGAATTATTCAATTATTCAATCAGTTCTTACACCAGTAACCCACTGAGAGATTCTAGGTGGTGTCATCCAACATTTGATGGAAACTTCCATGTCGTGCTGAATCATTGTCAATTTAAAGGATTTAACAATATTTTATGAAATTTCGAGAAATTTTAAAAAATTTCAAAAGATTTTATGAAATTTATTAAAATATTTATGAAAAACTCAAATTTTGAAGTTAACACCTGAGCCCTTAATTTTTGATAGTGAATTCTTTGAAGAAAGGTTTTTGCTTCAACGAACTCGATTACGTTCGTGTATACGGGTTTAATATTATAATGGTAATCATGACGTGGAAATGTGCGTGACAATGTTCTTGTTTATCATGTATGATTATTAGGATTATTAAACCCAGAAATAAATTGTGTTAAAAAAAAAGGAAGAAAAGGTCTATTTTGTAGTTTTTATAGTGACTTATGCGTAAGCATCTAAAAATAACTGCGAAAGCAGAATATTTTTAGTAAACAAAAATCTATTCAAAGTTCTAGACCCGCATTTCCATATGTATTACCGAATATCTTGCAATTTATAATTGGCGCGTTGGAGAACGATATTTTTTATTAGAGTAATAATTCACTCATTATGAACTATGAATATTTTAAATTGTTCAAAAATATTGCAAAAAAAATTCCGGTACCGGGAATCGAACCCGAGCCTCCTGGGTGAAAGCCAGGTATCCTAGCCACTAGACCATACCGGATTATACCGGGAAGCATAAAAATCCCTACTCGCTCTTCCGCATTAGTAACGTATCAAAAATAAATGTGTCCTGGGCCTGCTTAAAAAAAAAAAAAAAAAAAAAGAAAACAGAAAGGTATTTTTCAATCCTTTTCTGCTCAATAACTTGACGCAGAGCTCTCTCTCTGACACGATCTGAGAGCTTTGGCTTGATCCGATAGTGTGTATTTGGTCGATCATTCGGAAGTCAAATCAATGATTGATGGTGGTGTATTTATTACCAAATTTTAATTTTTACCCTTCGTTGTCATCCGCCTGACAAAGTACACTCAATGAGAGAAACTCACTTGCAATTTGTAGTCCCAGCATGAGCATGAATCCAATGAGAATAGAAGCAAGCTGGAGAAGTCCGCTTTTTTCGTTGGCCCTCTCCCTGGCAAGGACTTCGAAGAATACGACGTAAAGTAGCGTGCCGGCTGCCATGCCCTGGAGGATAGTTGGAACCGGTCCCAAGTTTTCGCTGTCATTCTTGAAGTGGCCCAAGGCCATGCCTGCCATGATCCCCAACGGCGTTACCATCGAGAAGACCGAGAGGTATCCAAGAATAGTTTTACTCGAAGTTCCAGCTACGTACAGTTCCATGCCTACGCAGAAGGAGATCACCAGTTTATGAGTGGCAATGGCAGCTGCCAGGTAGACGACCGAGCTCAAGGATGGCTCCAGACCGACAGCGAGGCCCTCGAATATCGCATGAAAGGACAAGGCAAGAACAGTTAACAATCCTCGGACTGAATTCTCCGCCTTTTGAGGATGTTTGATCTCCTTCGAAAGAGACTCTAGATCGTATTTCACATTTTCGGCTTCGACTGGTACATCCGATGATGAGGAGAGGAGAAAAATTGCAGGAAGGACTTTTTCTTTCTTTGTTTTTTCGTGCAGGTCTAGATTTCTGCAAGTAGTCTTGTCTTTTTCGACCTTTTCGTCTTCATTGCAATTCCCTTCGCTTCGCTTCCAAGCTCTGGTGGCTGTAGGGGTTGTTGTTGATGTCCCTCCTTGGTTGTTGTTATTATTGTTGTTATTGTTGTTACACCGACGAACAGAGACAGTTCGATAGAGAAGAGTTTCTTCAGATTCTGGTTTGTTCGTTAGAGCTGCATGAACTGTTTCTTCAACGAGGTAGACGAAGAAGAACCCTCCGCAGAAGAGGAGTTCTGCGAGACTTAAAGAGCCGAGGGTGGCTAGTTGACCATTGGCTTGGTGTCTTTCAACACTCTGTCGCACTTCCGGTGCCAAGTGAAGGAATGTCGTGAAGAGGAGGACTCCACCGCCGAAGCAGAGCAGTAGAGATGTTAAGAGACCCTGAATGATTTCGTGGGTTTAGAAATGGAAATTAAATGATGAAGCTTCCTTGAAATACTCGGTTTGCGATTATCAGTCATTAAGAAAATTAATGGAAGCTCGTAAAAAGAGCGTTTAAGAGATTATATCGAGAGATAACTTTAATTGTTGTTAAAAAATTAATCAGACGAGATTTAATTCGTTGAAATTTGCAGAAGTTTTGCCTTTGGGACATGCTTTATACTCTTTAGACTCTGAATGACTTAATGTTTTAAGAATCTTGATGTTTTTATATATAAACTTTTTATTAATTTCAGAATACTCTGGATTTTAGAACTGAAGTAAAGCTGAGAAAGTGGTACTACGTGAAGGAATTTGAAATCACAGGCAGCAATTTTCTCATAAGTTTTCAACTCTCTAAGGTCAGTGTAATATACGTGATTAAATGCATAATGATGTAAATCTCAGAAACGAAAGGTCTCATGCCACTTTTCACGTATATAATTATATCTATTCATGGTTAATCGAGAGAAGAAAAAGTACTGTTGCAAGCAACACGATTTTACTTAATTCTTTAAATTATAAATTCCTTTAAATTAATTTGAATTAACTTAAAATAGAAATTTGGAGATTGGTTTTCAAAATTATTTGTCCTATTTTTTCTTATGACCCTGAAATTATAATTTATTGGAATTACAAGATAAAGAGAGCTAAAGTACATGAAATTTTTCAATTTACAGAATTAAGCGTTTATTATAACTACATTAGTGTGTTGGCAACCTCTTGTGGTTATCGACTTCGATTTCCCCGATCGTGTCACTGGGTTACTATAAACTTTCTAGCCACAAAGAGAACTATTCATTTTGTATTGTTTCTGCTCTTGCACGTCAGCACATTATTGTTATTTTCATGCATATTAGTCATGTTTATACTTTATGTAACTTAATTGTAGTTTGAAAAGCAATGAAGTGGATATCATATCGTTCTCATTTGATAACGAGTGAAAAAAAGATATAGGTGCAGAAGGAAGCTCGCTAGAACTTCTTATTATAGTTTTTGTTTCCTTTTTCAATTCTATACACTATTTCTATTATAATAAGTATTGTTTCTAAATATTTTTTTATTGGAATTTCAGAGTGACTATAACTACTTCAAATCGAAATATAGAATAGTTAAAATAATTATAAGTTTTAACAATAATTGTTGAAAAATGCTTTAAGAATTCAAAAAAGAATTGCTCATTCTTGTTTTAATTATTATATAAATTGGAAGCCTCAACAGTTGAACAATTATATTTTTTTAATGTGAATTCAATTATTGATTACTTCGATATTTAAAATATCACTCTGTCTATTAATCCTTATTCCTCGCATTATTAGTAAAATAAAAGGGGAACGGAGTATTTTCAATTCATTAGAAGAATGAATTGGGAATTTAGAATTGAGTATTTATAACGAAAAATAGAGAATTAAAAATAAAAGTTAAACTGGAATCACTTTTTATTTGGAAAACTGTTGCAGCAATACTCTAATTAATTATTATCAATATTTATATTTAAAATTCTTTCAAAAATTACAATTCTTAATTGTATTTTTATGGAGAATCGCTAAACACTCTGATTTTCGAAAATCTTAAACTTCAGATTATCCTAACATTTCAATTTAAAAAAAGAAAATGTAGGCAGAAGTTGTGAAAGAAAAAGTTGTTCTCTTTTTTATTCTATTATGAAATACATAGTTTTTATACACTCATAACAAAACAATACTTGACAATAAAGTGCATGATGCATAGAGCAGAACGATAGAAAATGAAATACGGTACATTTTTAGTACTCTTCTGTATTTTACGCACATATTTACCATGATAGAATATTTCATGATGGAAATTTCAAATTTATAACTTTGCTCAATTTATTGAGTTTAAAACAAAATATGAACTAAATGCCTTCCAGAAAAAAGAATAACGGTAATAAAAAAAAGTATGTTACTATTAGTTATTTCATATAAATTATTATTGATATGTTTATACACAAACCGAATATTTGCAATCATGAAAACTCCAGTAATGAGAAATAATGATAAAAATTATTACTTGCGACGAGTGTGAATGCGAATCAACAGTTGTCGAGGATGCATGCGTTGAATTACTTGAATCGCTTGTTATCCCACGACGTCCGTCTTGCTTCCTCATTCGGAAACGTCCAACAATCAGCGGTAACATGCCTAAAATTAGTGAACCAAATCCTAAGCCCAACATGGCTCCAATTTTCGATAATAGAAGAATTGTCGATGTCTGTCCCGTCATTGAGGACGCATTTGCTGCTGTCGTCTCCTCCATCTTCTTTAATTAAATTAACCGGTCTGCTTGAATTAAATTTCTCGAACGACTATTCCCTTCTGCATCACCCTTGCACTTGAGCACTTATCTCTTACTCTCAAGATCTTCGATAACGTATTTATTTTCTTTCCTTTATATATAATTTAGCTATCTGCATCTGTTTCTATTTTTTATTTTCTTCTATCTTGTTTAACTAACTGCTTCTTATCACCTTTTCTCGTTCAGATCTTACTCATCAGCTAAGACCACTTCACTTCACAAATTCCTTTCCAACTTCACTTTCAATCGTGGTCATTTCGATCAACTGTGCACTTTGGATTTTTCCTTGATTGCTGTAAGTTAATTAAGAATTTAAAGATTCCTCTTCAAATTGGTACGAACTGGATCGATGGAGGCGATTCATATTATAGGAAGTGTATAAAATAAATAATAATTCTCATTAACTCTTACTTAAAGTAACGTGACATTTTTTTATCGGGTAATTCTTAAATTTTGTTGGAATATCGAGGCTTTTTAACTTTTCGCTAGAATATTTTAAGCTCCGACTATTTTTAACGAGAGTGGTATCGATCTTTCATAATTAAAGCACGCTTTAGTAGATAAACCGTATTTTTTGTAGCAATAAAATCAATTTCTCTTATGTTCATATTTCATAAATATATCAGTACATTGTACTGTCAAAATAATGAATTGACTGACATGGGTCTTGAGACCTCACTATCTGCAACCAGTCAACATTCATCCCTTCTCTTATCAGGGTGAATGATTCCTCGTTGAACCTCGCACTGTACATATTGACAATTCCGTTACACTGACAATGAGAAAAATGGATCTTTAAATTTAACAACTTGCATGTTTAACAGATGAACAGCCATCTAGATTAACTTAAACATTAAGAGATTGGCTTTAACATTTATAGAGATTAATATTGAATATTTGTAAATATTTGATTATAATATTATTAGGATTTTCAATATTAAGTTATATGTTACCAAACCTTATATGTTAAATATGAACATCTGAGATAGATGTCTCTATGCACTCTGCAACTTTTTTACTCTTTCTATGTTTCTTTGTTTGAAATTCGAATGAAATTCGAACATATTTCAGTTTTTCTTAATTTTAGGTGCATTGTAACTTTGTAGGTCGAATAAAATCTAACATCTCAGGTGCAAGCGGATATTATCAGATTCTTAGACGAATTAATGACCGGTGAAAGAGCTCTGAATTCGAACCTCGTTTCTGATATATTTTTCTGACCCCATTTTTATGACCTCATTCCAATTTTTGATCGATACACATTACTCCTTCCGGCTTTCGATAAATTCTTCTTTTTTGATCGATTACTCTCTAGAGATAAATTTACTTTCTACTGTGGACCAGAAAAAAAACTTTATACCACAGTGGGAAAAAATATACGTTTTTTTATTCAAAAGGTTTTCAAAAGTTCAAAACTTTTTCATTACATTTCGTTTTATGTTCTCTGGATGAGGAAAATCGAGTCATTTGTAAAATTGTATTGTATTATTTTGGGGACTTCAAATCTATTTTACCTCTGAAAAGTATAAGATCTCTCTTTTATTAGGGGAGGAGGTACCGATCGTTCACCTAGCCTCGCTAATCCGTAGAGGGAAGATGCTAATCTAGGCTAGAGGACATACCTGGACTCCTCAATTTACAACCTCTGGGTTTTTCCAAACCCTTAACATCTGGTGGACTAGTAAAATTTCCACACGGTATCCTTGAATCTTAAACATTTTCCGGCAACTCAACAACATTACAATTCATTTGCTGAAAATATTGCTACATTATTGAATTTTTATAAAAAACAAAACAAAGAACAAAGTAAATTTAAAATCTTGTTAACATGGATTGCTTCTCCTCTCCCATTCGGAAATTCTCTTTCAGAAGAAATTGATAATCAAATAATCTTATATTTAGTCATGAGTTTCCTTCTTTCTCGCTTTTATCTAAATTCGTGTGCGATAAAAGTTCAAAGTCATAATACCCGAACTTTTGGTAGGTTTAATGTAATTCCGTGAACATTGATAAATATTCATGAAAATATTTATTCTATAAAATACTGACAAAAAACATTTAATAAAAAATTAAAACGTAGAAATCTAAAACTCAATCATGCGTTATACTTGTATTGTATATTATGTACTTTACTTTGAACTCAATTAGAATGAAGCGCAGAGTCGATGCTACCCTACGTAACCTCGATATGGATTAGATCTATGCAAGATTCAATTATTTGATTACTGTAAATATAGTTACTCACATTAGTTACTCACATTAATTTACTTTGAATTAGCTACAGAATTATGAGTATTTAGAGAATACTGCTCAAAGTTATATGAAATTTGTGATATTTTTTATAAATATTTTAATCTCATTTCTATAATTTATATTGTCTAGTCAGTGAAATGAATAATGAATAATATTTAGCCCTCATTATAACTTCTTGATTTACAATTGTACATTCGAACTTTTCGATTTTTTCTCTCTAAATTCAACAGTTTTGAATATTCACTTAAAATAGTTTAAATTAAAATTTTTTTCGAGTTTCTTTTACTTCGGAATACTTGGCATTTTGATGTTAAAAATTAACCATTGTGATTATTTTCACGTATGTTCTCGAATTATGAAGATAAATTCATTCAATTAAAATCGTTCTTTACTATTTGGAACTAAATTTTAATGAAATGAGTAAAAATAAATATTTTGTAATATGTGTTAAACGCGATACAGCTGGAAACACGTGGATTCTATTTACGTAGGAAGCAGAAGGTGAAGGAGAAGTGAATGAGAGAAGCAAATCCACACTTGATTTACTCAAAATTTCCAGTTGCATATTCCATTATTTGCTTATGTAATGTCGTCATTCTTCATTATTTTGAAACACTTTAAAAATATTATTGCAGTTTTTAGTGCAACATACTTTTTATCCAATCTGAGCAATCATTCATACATAAAATTAAATTAATTATGCCTCCAACTTTTCAAATTCACTTAAACTCTATTTAAAAACCCACCTTTTCACTCACAATATTTACCACCAAACAATAGCATTTCTCACATAATTGAATCAGAAATTACCTAATATTTATCTTCCTAATTCTCAAATCATCAATGATCATAAACTAATGAATCATGCACTCAAGCTGCATAAAATATCACGTTACTCATGTAAGATATTGTACTTTTGTAAACCGATACAATAGGCACTGCAGGTGCTTATGTATATGCAGTCACTCATAATATTATGAATATGTTAACAAACTATCGATTCCTCTTCGATCCAGGTTTCTATACCACCCGCGAAATCAATCAAAATTCTCACCAATAAAGAAAATTCGAAATCCTTGATTAAATAAGTGATTCGTATCCTTGATTAAATGAAAACGGGACGTGCAATTACTATTTCAAAGTGAAACTTTTGACGCGAAATTCTCGAACGAGTATCGGTACCGGTACATTTGCGAGCACTCCTCCTCACGACCGGACTGGATGGAGTGCCAGTAGCTGTCCGGTGATTTGGGAAAACACTTTAAATCCCCTCTCGCCGGCTGAAACGAGAAAGACTTGGACTGACGTTTTTGCCTCGTCCTCGCAAAGCCACGGCGAACCGGACACTCCTGGAAGTGGGGACTTGCTCTCACTCGCGAAGTCGTGAGTTGGAGTCCGGGCGTCGAATCCCCCCGTCTCCTCGCGTCTTAAACTAGCTGGCGCCCTCCACCGTTTCCTTTTCCATTTCCCTCCATCCCTGAGCGACAATTTCCTCACCCACCACCCCAAAGTCTGTTGGCACTCAGTACCCTCCCAATTTTATTCACCCTTTAAATTTGCCTTTTCTGCGCAGTAGGAGTGCATACAATATTGAGAATGGGAAATTAGGGACGAAAAATCGTGCCCAGTAGGTCCCTAGAGGTGAGGTCTCACCATCAGTCCCTATGTCCGATCCTATTGTCTCGTATTTTCATCTAAGGTTCTTAGAACGTTGAAACTATTGTTCCAACTATAAAGATAACAATAGACTTTACAAGTTTCTTTCGTATAGAATTATTTTCAATGCAAATGAACCACTATTTTTAAATTGTTTCTAATTTAAAATACAATCAATACAAAAAGGTATTCATTTGAATGTTCAAAACTTAAAGTGGCCAATTGGATAAAACGGTACGAAAAGGAAATATTTAATCTGATAACATTGGAAGTTAATTTTGTTTTTGGGGTTTATAGATTATTATTTGGCGCATGTGCGTATTATATTGGTCCATGCGATCTTACAAATTTTATTGCTGCATATAAGATTACTCTATCGAATTAATTTTTAATATGTGGGGAACAAGCAACATTTAAGATGTGCTGGGCAGGGAATTTGAAGCATGTGTGGACGTTTTAGTCAGCGATTAGTGATTGGTGAAAATTAGACATAAATTGTTGGGGGTTTATATTGATAGAAGAGAAGTATTTTAGGTATTTTGCAGGCATCCATGGCTCTTGTTTTAAGGGATCGATACTGCACACACTCATAGTTTTCAAACAGAATGTGGTGACGGTTTTCAGGAATGTGAGCGAATTGATCTTGGTCAGGATTAAAGGACGAAATATTTATATATATATTATTTGTAATTAAATTTATTGACTCTATCTATTAGGTATTAAGTTTGAATATTCATTTTTCTCTGTGTAGTGTTTCAGAATTAATGAGGAATGTTTTCAAAGAATTTGGTCGAGAGATGTATTATTTGTGTTTCATCTCAAAGAGTAAACTTCCGTGTTCTTTTAGTGATTGTAGATTCGTTATCGTTAAACAAATTTGTTACTTTTATAAGTTACATACTGATACATTATGAGTTGACTGACACAATCTTTTTCCTAAGACAAGAATGTGACTATTGGCCCAAACGACAAGTACAAAAAATATATTTTCCCTTAAAATAATGGTGTCACATGAAAAAATGGTGTTTATGTGACACTGAAAACAATTTTACAAAAAGTAGGTTAATTGTTGCAGTTGAAATTAAACATTTGAGAGACTAGGATATTTCCACGTGTTTTATTGTTTTAAAATGTAAAAATAAATTATGCAATTATTGTTATGAGGCTTCTCTAATCTCTAATGTATGTATGTATATGTATAGTTCCTTCTTTTAGTAAGATTTTTAAGTTCAGTCTCTCACAGATTAAAATTGTTCATAAATAATGTGCTAGTGAAGGTCGTTGTACGGTGAAAGGTATATGAAGTATGCGAAACACAACAAGCACAACCGTAATAGTGTGTACAAAACGCTACCACACAAATTGGAACTAACAAAAAACCGCGAACTTTTAATGCGTGACATCCAGATAACGGTTACGTGATTTTGTTTCTTTTTTATTGTCCTTATTTTTCTGCTGACATTTCTCTTTACTGAGAAACAAGCACCTTGAAAACCGCTGACAAGACCTTTTGATTCAAAAAAATGGTATCAACAAATCAGGTTTTCTTCTTCTCAGTTGCAAACAAACTTTTCCAAGTTACATTTGAAATTGATTTTCAGAATCCTTCATCTTATTGTTCATTGTATTAGTTGTTTGGATAAAATTTTTCAATGAGAAACGATAAAGACTAACGAAAGTAATTGACTAAAAACCCGATCAAAAACTATTATTATTGTGTGCAAAGATAAGCTGTGAAATTCTGAAATATCTTTACTATATTAATCAATTGTGTCAGTGGATGAAGTGCAACCGTATCTAGATTATTCTTCTCTTTATTGATAAAAAAATTTATTTGCTCTGTAGTAAGACTAATGAAATTTCTCACATCGATGATTAAGTAATGGAGATTATCCAATCTTTTTTTTTTTTTATTATTCCACGCTCGCCTTACATTGTTAACTACTTTGTTATCGAGTTTTCAATGCGCGTTCAATGCGTTCTCACAGAATAAGAAAAACCGTTAATATGGTTTCCTCTCGACAAAGTGTGAAGGTCGAACAGGTGATTCATGATCGTTTCTTTACCTATCATGACTTTCGATTGGATGATTAAAAAAAAGTGTACCTAGCAGGTAGTCATTACGTGGGACAGGTCGAATAAAAGACTTCCTATTTTTTTCTTTGAATAAATAAATATCCAAATATCGATACACTATTTGTTTAGCTCAAGAGTATCAAAAATAGTGGTGATATTTTCCAAATTGAAAACATTTGAAAGCGGTTTAAATAATAAATTACCATCTAAATGACTATAAATAATTTCAGAAATATGTACTTGTAATGGTTTCACTTAGAAACGATCGTAAAAATTAATTGTTCTGAAAATACCTCTCCGCGATTTTAATATTATACTTCCTATAAGACGAGACCTTAAATGTCAAAGTGACGATATATTTTAAGGCAGGTATTTAAATTGAAAACATGACAAGGTATAGAATATGATGCAGTCATGCAATTCGTTAGGAGGCTGTTGATTCGACAAATGATGAAAACTATATATTATCCTCTCTTTTTCTCGTTCAATAACCTCGATTACGTTTCAAGGCTCTGGTGACGATTCATTAACCGCGATCTATCCATGAACACTAACTTTGTATTTAAAAAAAAATACAATTACACATAATATAATGACGTAATATGGTTTAAATATCCTCCAATTCAAGATAAAAGTGGAACGAGTTGTTTTTGTAGAAAGATGGGTTTTGCTACTTTAGTGTGAAGAGAGTGATTAATACTTGTAGATGAAGCTTCGAAGCTAATTAACTCGATTTACATTTACGTTTCATTACACTCAGATAATTGAAAGTCACATGAGAAGTATAACATTGATTAATTGACTGGAGTGGCGAGTAAATGGGAGTGAAAATATGTGAAGCAAAGATAATACCATATAAGAAGTAAAGGAAAGATTGATTTGAAAGTGCGTAAAACTTTTACTTACTCAACATCTGCAGTCCAAACATCAAAATAAATCCTATGAAGATAGAGAGGTATTGTCCAAGACCAGTGCGATGCTCGTGCAAAACTTCGAAGAATACAACGTAGAGCAAGGTTCCGGATGCTATTCCCTGTAGTGAACATGAATGTTTTGATGATTAAAATAATCTAAGTGGAAGGAAATTTTTGAAACATTCATTGGTAATTAAAATTATGCTTGCCTGCAGAATTACAGCTAGTGGCCCACTGCCTGCTGCACTTCCACCCCCGACAAGTATCATTCCAATTCCAATTCCCAAAGGAGAGACCACAGCAAACAAGCATATGTAAATGATGGACAAGTACATCTTAGTCTTGGCAGCGATTAATTCTACACCGATACAGAAGGCAATCACGAATTTATGGGCAGCTACTGCAGCGAACATGTACCTAAAAGATTAAGTGGCAGCATACCAATTTTAGGACAAGAAAATATTAGAAATTCATTTGTGTATAATGTACTTTTAAAGCAGTTCAACTAACCAAACAAAGTTAGAAGAACTTTCAAGTCCGATAGCAAGTCCCTCAAATAGTTCGTGCACTGAAAGCCCCAGTACTATCAAAAGTCCTCGCAGAGAATTGATTTCGAAACTTTCGCCATCCTCTGCGATTGGCAGATGACTGTGACCGTTGCAACTGTAAAAAAAGAAGGACAATGGAATTTCTCTTCCGTGAGCATACATTACACATAGGAGTTGCGAATCTTTTGTTAGAAAATTGACTCGAGACAATGCTGCATGACACTATTTAGAATAATCGCGACGTATAACAAAACTGTCAAATACAACCTCTAACAATCAAAACAATCATTATTTTTGCCACCAATAATCCTGCTCAAAAGCTGTCAAAACAGCACAAAATAATAATCTATAACAACCCCTGAAAAAGTTATTGGCAACAAAAAAAATGTTGAAGACTGAAGAATGTTAAGGTATAAATATTGAAGATCAAAATATTGGCAAATTACAATGACAGTTTCAGGGAAACTTTTGGTATTTCTATTTTCAAAAGTTGTCCAATTAAAATTGTTTCGGTTTGTATATTTTTAAATTCGAATCAATAACCTATTATTATTATTAATCATATCCAAGAGTAAAACAATCGATAATCTCTATCGATTCTCTACTTTCGTTTAGAAAAATTTAATCTTCAATATAAAATATTATTATCAGCCGGACTCTCTCATGAGACACTTTTTAGATAAATGGTGCTCTCAATATTTTCTTTTGCTAACAGTTGGTAAAGAAATTTAACTTAACTCTAATCAATTTCTGTTAAAACATTTAATAAATCTTGAACCATTAAATTAATTAATTATGAGTAATGAATACAGTCAATTTCATACTCAAAATTGATCGATTTCGAAAATCAGTGTAGCTCATTAATTAATATGAATAATTGATACTAATATTTATAAATGATTGAATTTTGTTTTGAAAACTCATCTAGTTGGATATAAGTATCAACTTCAGTATTCAATCTTCTTTATCGACTTCTGATAACATTAAAATTGAGGTATTTCTTTCCTGAAGTCAATAAGTCTCCAAAATTTCTTTTTAAATACATTTTTTTCCATCTAAAAAATTTGTCTAAAAAAATCTTATTGCCAATCGTTTCAATTGGACATCTTTCGAACCACCCGAGAAATTTCTTTACACAGGGAACTACACGTCCTGTGAATGTCCTCTGATAAATTTTGTATCAATTTTTCATCCTCCGAAGATAGAAATCTTATCTACAATATTGCCAATATCTTTGTCTAATATTTCTTTTTCATAACGAAGAACCTTTCTAAATGCAATTTTCGTTTTTCGGGTTTTCTGCAAACTTGGTCAAATGTGCCATATAGTACGGTTTCAATCTCCTCTTCAAGGATTGATGCCTTCCTAAAATTTTTTGTTTCTTTTTAATATAATAATTCATTTTTTAAGATTCATATGATCTGATAAATATCCGAAAATAACTATAATACTAATTTAATTATTATAAATCATCTTACGCATGACTACTTCCGTTTGGAAATGATGAATGCCCTTTTCCATTCTCCACCAATTCGTTCGTGCTACGATTGACATCCGCATTAAATTTCGCAGATGCACGTGACTCCTTTTTCCTCAGACGAGTATGAATTAACTCCTCAACGAGGTACATAATGAAAAATCTATCAGAAACATAATTTCGTGAAAAAAAAAAGAGAAAATTTTTAATATTCATACTATACACTGAGTTTGAGCTCTCATATATATTCCGATGAAAACTTACCCGAGACATGTTAGAGTTTCCGGAATCGAAAAATTTTGTTGTGGTATTTGTCCCGCTTCCACAAGATGTGCAACACCCTCTGCGACTTCCGGTAAAAGGTGGAGAAAAGTTGTGCAGAAAAGAACTCCACCGCCGAAACCCAAAAGAAGTCCTACAACTTTTGACGACCTAAAAATTAATTAACGAAATCAAAAAATACAAAAATACAGTGAACGAAATTTTGGAAAAGCTCTACCATTATCAAATAAACATCTCAATGGTCATTGACGTCATGTATATAAATTATTGTAGAGGTCCTTCATAATTATACTTTTACATTTTTACGTTGCAATAAAGATAAGCTATACCTCTTTTCTCAGAGATTGTGTCATCTGATAAAAAAAAGTTAAAATTTTTCATTCCTATGCACAGCTCATGTCTCATAAAGCAATGAGGAATTTATAGTCATTTCAATACCCAGAATAAAGAGAAATATTCATACTTGGGTGATAAAAAAATATTTACCTGGCAGTATTTCCATTTCTCGAGGATGTCCACTTTAGCCATTTTGCCATTTGCAGTGGCAGAAGACCCATGCATATGCTAACAAAACATAATACGATCATGGTAACGCCTTTGGCTACCAGAACCGCTGTTTGTTGATCATCATCAGGTTTTAAAATAGGTAATGTATCGGAGGTATTACCAGAGATTAAGTGCATTATTGATGCGTCGTGGTGATGTTCATGAGCCATTCTTCTTTATCTGACAAAGAAAAATTTGTTTTTTAAGTCCACACTTAAACATTTCCTGTCTATTAAGAATACAATGTTTTTAAGTTGACAAAATTCGTTGATTTGGACAAGTGTTCTATTCAAATGCAAAGTATAACTCAAGGTTTGCTTTATTGTTTTGTATGTAATATATGTTTACTTCAACTTTGTTCACGCTATATAATGTACTTTATACTTGACAGTCAAAGGATTTCTTTAGATTTTTATAATTAACTTTAAATGTTTTTTTTTTTTTTTTTTTTATTTTACATACGATTGGAATTCGTATTGGTAGAATTGTACAAATAATCAGTAGAATTGCAATAGTTATTAAAATAATTCGCAGGAAGTAGTAAAATCGATTTTCGCTCTCTCTTTAGCCTAAATGGCTCTTAAATGACTATTTTTCTCGGTAAACTATTATGCATTACTGGATTCATGACTTCATTTGTCTTTTTTCTTTGCTTTTGCAATCAGCTATTATAAATATTATTATCATCAAAATTCTCCGTCTTTTTTTTTACGAATCTAAAAATATAAGGATAAATGTCTCTTCATAATAATTGCTGGAATTTCTAAAGTCAATATGGGGATCAAGTTTTTGCCCAAGTGTGAGAAAGCAGACTCGACATTCTTATAAAAGGCAGATCAGAAATCAGATTTGAAATCTCAGCACGTGGCGCCACAACGCATGGCGCCAAATGATTAAATTCGAAAGGTCAGATTCATCTGCCCCTGTGATCGGACTTAATAAGCTTTAATTCCTTTAATTTCTTATTCGGCAGGTCAGTAACACTAAACTTTAAAAGCAGTCATGGACATTTGAATATTTTCGAATTCAAGGAAAGAATACCATTATTATTACTATATTATTTTAGATTTGCACAATCTTTCATTGGTATTTGGCAAATACTTTATATTGATATTTTACTAGTGTTCGTACTTACATTCCTCTATATTTTTCAAACAATTTGTCTCGATTTCTGATAACTGTCTAAACATTTGCCAAGAATTGTGCTTATCTTACATTAATTATTTTATTAATAAAGTGATCATTTTAATCTCTAGAATATGAAAAAAGTTAATTATCGGAAGAGTTCTGATTAGAATTTTTCGCTAATGTAATACTTACATGCTGATTGCTGAAGTTTATGAATTTAGGATGATAATGGCTTATCATTTGATTGAATTGATGAAAAGTTTTTTTACATTCTCATCAGAGAATGTATTAGTTTTGTGTAAAATTTTTTATCAACCGAAGGTCCCGTTTATCGACCATAATATTATTATACCTTTAGGATTGAATTTATAATTTTGAACACAAATTAAGTCTTTAAAAATCCGATTTTAAATTGAAAAGATTACTCAACCCTTCATTATTGTAAGATATTGCAATGAACTGATTTTAAGAAACAAGAGATGTGATTCTTCTCTTTTTTAGCATCTCCTTTTTTTTATTTCTTTTTCTCCAGATAATTGGTTTTTCTAATCATTATTGACGCTAATTAATGCACAATGCACATGGAAGCGCCTATATCGGCACGAACTTACTTTTTCTCACAGAATAGTGTTGAATGAAGCGGAGCCTATCTTTTTCACTTTTCAAGAGTGCTTTGACACCTATTGTAACTTGACAGACTTGACTCTATAGAGATACGAAAGATTCACGCGTGTAGCCGGCGTGAAACGAAAGTGGGGAATGAGTAGAATTAGTAGTGAGTGGAGGTAGACAGAAAATGTACGTAACTGATTGGCGCGACTTCTATGCGAGTAGCCTTTGTCACACATTTATATATACCACGGGATTCCAATATCATATCAAGATTTTTTTCAATTATACTGACACTCATAGATAAGGACGGAAAATGTGTTTTCGCATTGGATATCGGTAGACACGACAAAGACATACGATATAGTATGCTACCAAAATTTAACATCATTTTGTAGAAATTGTGTCACACGTATAACGAATTTAAGAAATTACAAATTATCAATTAAGATTTAATAAAATTTAATAAGTCTATATAAAATGAAATCAAAACTAATTTTAATTGAAAATTAATGAGAAAAAAAGCTTATTGATATATAATTAATTCCACTACTTCAATATGAAGTGTAAAAATAAAGTTGATTAAAGCTTTGTTTATTGACAAATTAATCAATAATATTTATCCTTGGATACTTGAAAATCGACATGTAAACATAACTTATCAGTCTCGTAAATTCACATATCGTCACGTCCTATCAAAATCTACCTTTTCTACTGGAAGGTCGCTCTACAAAAAGTAGAGAAAGCCGATTTTGGTATGGCATAGATGTATGATTATTTTTCTGAATGAAATTGTGCTTTTCTTCATTTCTTTACATATTCATTATCTGAATTTTTATTAACTCACAAAAAACCAGTCACAAGAGTAAAAGTCTAAGACTTATAATATCTCTGTTTTCTTTTTCTTCCACTTTTTTCATCGTGTTCATAAATTGTCTTTAATAAGTTGAAAATTTTAGATTTTGATAGGTACGATTTATTTATTGGATATTTTTGTGTTCTTTTAACGTAGAAATGTTTTTTTTTCCTCTCTTAACACTTCCTGGACCTCACTTCCGGGAAATAATTTTACCTGCAATTATCTGTTCTTACCACTGTTCGAAATATACAATAATTTTAATCCCGTTTCGATAAAGTGCCTTGGGTATCGCCTTTCGCTAGCATCAAGTTACTGCACGTGCAAAACTGCTTTGACTCGCATTTCCTTTCAACACCATAAACACACAGAAAACTGTTTGGTTTGACCAACCAAAATTTGGTTGGCTCAACAAAATAATTTGGTTGCTATATAGCCAACAAAACGTTTTGGTTGAGCCAACCAAATTCTTTTGTTGAGCCTTTTTGTTGGCCCAACCAAACTGTTTTGTTGGCCTAAAAAAATTATTTTGTTGACACTAGGTACTGTTCAATTAATGAACTGTTTTAGCTTATTTTAAAATAATTTTTATATTATTTTTACTTAAATTATATTTATTTATATTATCGCAAGCTTTTTACGATACTAAAAATCGGAAAGAAATTTTACGGCGACCGGGATTACAACTACCTATAAACACTTATCTCTAACCTCTAACGTATCGAATGCAACTTAAACTACACGGCTAATCTAGCACTTAGAATATTTTATAAAAATCCCTCAAAGTATCACATTATATAATGTAGTCGTGCATCTAATTTGTTTGGTTGGGCCAACAAAAAGACCCAACAAAAAGATTTGGTTGGTTCAATAAAATAATTTAGTGTTGACAACCAAAATTTGGTTGAGGCAACAAACACTGGAAAAAAAACGTTTTAGTTGCCATTACTACTTTTTTTTTCAGTGCAAGGGTTGTTTTTTGATTTTTTAGTTTTTTAGTATACTACATTTTTCGATTTCTTTTTATTATGAAATAAATTTTAGGCAAAAATACATAGCAATAGTTTTATATTATAAAAACAAAGATAAACAAGTTGTAAAAAATCATAACGACCCCTATTCGTAAAATTAAATCGTAAATCTATCCGAAAACATACAATTTAAATAGTAGATCGTAAACGTATTTTATGAGTAAAAGACCAAAATCAGCTTCGAGATAAAAATATAATGTTATTAAATAATAAGTCACGTATTTGAATTGCACATACTTTTGTACAGGTGACTTATTTAAATATTTATTGATTTATATCCTACGTGCGGCTTTAATTAATACAAAATTTATCATTTTTATCTAAATTATTAATAAACGTCTCTAACATATAATAAAAAACTGATATCGTTCTTTTTTTCTTCAAATTCAAGTTCTGAAGACTTCGATTATGAATTTATCGTATTGACTTAATTGAGACGCAATAATTCATAAAACCTCTTCTTCGGAAATAAGCAAAATGTGTTGTATATTTATACAAGAGCTCTACTGTCTTTCCATCAACACAGCAAATCTTAGGGCCTAATTTTAATTTACAATTCAATTATACTCACGACTTCTTTCCTATACTGGGTCTCAATAATGAAAGAACGATTCGTTTTCTCGATTTCTCTTTTTTCTTTTCAAAGAGAGAATTTTAGCTCGAATTTGTTTGCAACATAATAGGAGAGAAAGCAGACGACATGTCAAATATGGATCATGTTTCTTTGAAAAAAATGACTTGACGTAAGATGACATTGATCTGCTTAAAATAAAGTAAACATTCAATCCTTTTAGGCTATTCTTGTTAAATTTTCTTGAATAAGGAAACTTTTTGCAATGCAAATCTAATCTATCGAGAAATTCATTATAGTTTCGACACGCGCTGATATACATGGAACTAAAAATTACCTGTAACAAGGGGAAGTCCCACAAATGTGAACAAAACGGTAAATTGCAGGTGTAATATTGTAAACAGACATGATCACCACTTCAATTGCAATAGAAAGTCGATGTCTCACTTGGATGAGGAAAACAATGATAAATTATTCAGGTTTTCTTGGAACCGAAGTCTATTTTTATAGTTTATTCGTGTTCTACATTCTGAAGTAACAAAGCAATTAAAATAAGTGCATTCTTATCGAAGTTCTAAGTTTTAGGGGCAAGTTCATTTAATATTAATTTATTATAGATTTAAACTTTTCAACGCCGAAAGTATATTATTTTTTTCCTTTTAAGAGCCATAAACACAATAATAAGATAAACATTATAAAAATTTTACTTCTTGAATAAATTAACTATTGTGTTTAAGTTTCTGAATAGTAATAACGATCATCGTTAATTATAAACTAGGCTTGAGTGTGAATCAACAATTTTTCTAACTAACATAAAGTACTTCAAGCGAATACAAATTTAAAAAGGCTTCAAACGATATATTAAGTCTTCTTTAGAATAAAATTGTCAATTTTAGTTTAAATATACTAGAAATACCTACATAAATATATTTTTATTTATATTATATTCTGAAAATTAGGTTTTGTGTCAGACTTTTTGCTTTTACGTTCGTGAAGAATGAAATCCCTGATTTCAAAATATTGAAAACCGGTTTTAAACCCTTGGGGAATTGGAAAGCCTGTAAATTATACCTATATCTGCGTTTATAAAAAAAATTGAAACTACTTCGCAATTATTTCGCGACACGTGATCTGTTTTACATCAGAATGTATTTTTTTATGTTTTCAAAAATGAGCATCTTTCATTTAAAAAATATGAAACAATTCGTCCTTCACTTTTCTAAGGGTCTTAGTGGTATTGCCATGCTTCAGTAGTAACGGCCTTTCTTAAGCAGGCATTAATTCTTAAGCGCGGATTCCACCACGCGACGTAAGCATTTCTGTGAGCATTATACAAATTATGCAATAGAAATCTTTAGTAAAAAATCCCACGTAATTTGTATTATAGTTTGCAGAACGCGTAAATTTATAGAATTGCACCGAGTCCAAGAAAATCTCAATTTATCATTTTTCTAATTATTCTCATGATTATAATTGCTTATTACTTAGATTGTCAACTCAACTAAACTTTGAATTAAAACAAAAATCTTTCTCATACATACCTTATTCTCCAATTCACGTTGTCATTTACTTGAAGTAGAATATAAAACTAGTAAATCAAAACTGCACTTCTAAGAAACTCTAATTCTCAATATATTTTTTGTATTCTGAGCTCTCTGCACGCTTATAGTGTCAGTAAAAGAACTTTTGCAATTATAGAATGAGCACTCGTATAATTGTATGGTAATTAGAACTTATTATAGTAATTTATTTATATAAAAATCTATTAGTTGCTGCATTTAGAGAACCATGTGAGTCAATCACGGCTAAAATTTCCCGACCGTAATTTATGATCACGAACACGATTTAAGGCACTCGACCACTCGATCACTCAGACAAAATACTAATGGTACAAGGAGGGTTTCGCGGACCAGGTTCTGGTCCTGGTAATCACCGTGACCACGGAAGAATAATAATACCGCGAGAGCTCCCATTGGTACCCATTCATCTCCTGGAATTCCCCCGGTTTGCTCTGTCCGAGACTACAAGACACATCTCAACTTCACCAGCCGCTGCTCGATTCTGCGGCGGTTCACCCTGACTGACTTGTTTCGACCTTTCAGCTCGATCAGCATCTTACGACATCCAGGTTGCAATTTACCGTGCATTCACATCTCTGAGATTTGCACGCGTTACAGGATGCATTTATAAGGTGTTTTCAACTCCACTTAGAGAACAAGTTAGCCCCTCAAGGAAACGTTTTGCTAGATACTCTATAATGATATATCATCATAATATTGAAAAATAAAAGAGATGAATGCCATCTTGGAAGAAGATGAATCGTCAGTTGAAGATGATTTGAATTTCGCGCTGTACCTAATTTTGGGAAGAGATCTTCATATTGTAGAGCCTATAACTGGCACAGTCAATTCTTAAATTTTTCTCTAAAGGTACCACTTTCCTGGAATCAACTAAAAAATATAAACGCAGTTGAAACCGGATTTGAATCTCCAAAAGCAGGTCTTCGAAAAAAATCTTATAAGACCCTGAATCAGGTGACCCCGCCTTATTCTTATATAGACCTAATGGAAAGTGATTTTATTGTCAGACCTTGAAAAAATCATCCCGAGACGTTATATCCCGTATCATGTCGTTCTGTTTGCTTCCTGGTTGAAAATATGTTTCTTCTCCTCTGAAGAAATAAAAGCATGTCTCAATCAATCAATTCTGCGATGTTGGAATTTGTTGTGTTATAGAAACTTAAGTAAGTAGTAAACCAACACGCGCACTAAGCGCGGAATTATTTTGTTTTCCTTCTTAGAACTTCAAGTCATTCAAAAGCCAATTAAGTTTGCAACAACAATGTATACGAGATTTTCGAGACATTTCGTGGCACCACTTTTTTAAGATTGGATATATAATCATTAATTATTGAGAGAACCTGTCTTAAGCATTTTAAAATATTTAATTCTTATACATTTTTGTGTCACTATAGAGAGAAAATTGATTTAAAAAGGTGCGAAAGAAGGTTTATAAATGCACGTGTAGCAACTGGTGTTTTGAATTATGAGAGTCCAGCAAGTGCAAGATATCTAATGAGAATAGAGAGGAGAGCCTGAGTTTCAATAGTCGGATTAGCCCACTCTTTAACTATATCTGATAGCCTTGTACGGAGAGAAAGGTTTTAGGGGATTAAATCGAACAATATAAAAGAGATAAGTGAACACGAAAAAAATTAGATTGGTCAGTATTCTCTAATTGCTGCAACAAAACTTTCTGTTTCTGCAATATTGTAGTATTAAAGCTGTTTTATATTGGCACAACCAAGCTATATCGATATTAGTTAAGTTGTAAAGTTTATTGCAACAGCTATGGCTGACTCACTTTTTCAGACATGATAATGCTAAAGGATTTTAATGTTATATTTTAGAAATTATTTTAAAAATTAAAATCGACTATTTAAAAAAAACTGTTTTAATATGCCTTTAAAATATGACGTACGGTTTTTCTTTTACTGAATCTTTTCCGGCATCTGAAAGTGAATTGGTAAAATATAATTTTACTTCTGTTAAAATATATTTGGATATATTTGTAATCAATATTACAGATTTAAAATATACGTAACTTTCTCTTTTTTGTCGACAATGTGTGAAATCTTGATTTAAACACACGGATGAACCCTGATGCAATAATTTGTCAGAGTAATTTATTTTCATAAAAATATGCATTTTTACGGTATCATTGAAATGCGGATGTAACGGATTGTTGACTGCATTTGTAATAAAGATCAACATACACAGTCTATAAATGAATGAACAATTTTTATAAAATATATTTGTAGCAAAATGCAAAAATGCACAATTTCAAGTAAATATAACGCGTTTATAAAATGTCAGCAATTGTAAAATACAACCTTGATAGTTGTAAGAATCTGCAATTAATGGAAGCAATTAATGATCTATATTTATACACAAGTTAATTCATCAGGATGTGAGTTTCTTCTATAAATATAGACATTTTGTCCCATTTCTTAGAACTAGAGTAAGCTCGTATACATTATTCATTTCATTGCCGGATCAAATAGCATTACATTTATTTTTTCCCATCGTGAATAGAATTTTGTTACTTTAAAACAGTTTGAAGATCATTTTATTAAAATCATCCATAAAATAAACTATTTCCGAATAAGAAAATTAACTCTCCTGTAAAAGTAAGTTTTATATTATTAGAAAAAAAAGTGAATAATAGCGGTGAGGCATAAGTTAACAACATTCTTCTCTAGAGAGTTGCATAAATATCCTGTCGCAGATAATAAGAACAATTTTACGGAAATTAAAATTCGTAAAAGTAGGTGATTTTCTGCTGCATGCGACAACCATAATTAGTTTCTTCACTATCCTCCTACAAAAACAATGCTTCGTTATCCAAGTGAAACGAGAGACGCAACCTTTTTTTTAAAGAAAGCATTCCATCATTTATATTTATCTAATAATAATGATTCAGAGGTTTATGGTTCGTAAATATTAATTTTCTAACAAACTTATTCATCCATTTCGTATAATATTATTTTTTTTTGTATTGCATATTAATCGCTCCAGGATTTTCTATTTTTACATTTTCTTGGAAGTAATTTACACATTTTCGGGAGAGAGTAGTTCAAAAGATAAAATTTTTGTTATCAATATTGAAGAAGTTAATATTATAGGTGAAACTCATCTTCAATTTTATCTTTTGTCAGAAGATTATAAGATTTTATCGCCGTTTAACGCCCGTAATCACATGGCCATCATTTCAACTCTACATTCATATTAGATTTGAAATAACATGCATTTTATTTAAAGTATATATTATGAAGCCTAAAAAAGTCATCATAACTTTCAATTGTTCAAATGATAAAATGAAATGAGTTCTAAAGGATTTATCGTCTCGAATCTAAAATTTTTTAAAAGATAATAATTTCTACGTCATTAATGTTGTCATGTTTTGCCGTTAAACGATTTTCACTTGAACTTCGAGCACCCTTGATCAAACGACGAACCCCGTATTAAGCGGATAACGAATTCCTTGAGAAAATCTGATAAGTGAAGCGGAATCTAATCTACTGTTCAACGGAATTGTCACATTTCAACTTCTATCTCGTTTTTTTTTTTTTTTTTTTTTTTTTTTTTTTATATTTTATAATTATATAATTTATATAATTTTATATATAAATTATATAATTTTATAATTTATAATTACATAATTTTTAAGAACTCTAATAGTTATAAAAAACATTATTACGTTCTCCACGTCCGCGTATATAGAAAAAATGGCTATTTCTTCGAGCGGATATGTTTTCAAGATACAGGATTAAATAAGCATCTACATACAATTTTTATTCTAATAATATACCTAATATGTCCAGCTAGAATTTTAAAACAGATTCGTCTGTCACATAAAACGTAACTGGTCCTGAAGCCCCAGCATTTTCTTATTTAACACCAATTAATTACTGCGTTCGTTAATTGCTAGCAGGAAGGATGCATATGAGAACGCGGTCATTATAATCTGTAAAGATAAAAGATAAAAGTGAATACTGAGAAGAAATAATTTTCTATGAAACGTTAAGTTTCATAGTAATATTTCATAATGAAAATTCTTACATTTTTAAACGTAGCTAATGACATAGAGAAGAAATTTCTTGCAGTAAGTTGCAAAGGTTGTTGGGATCGAATCATAATCAAAAGCAGCATACGTACTGATTCTAGTTTCATTTCGAACCATTTCAATTCGTAGATTTTACGGCCAAGATATGCGCTCTTTGTACATAATGTAATTTGATTTAGAAAGTACATAATTAAAAAAGAGAAATATCTTAAAACATATCTATTTTTTACCTTTTGAATTAAAGATTCGCCAATGAAGCAATATATGAAATCGTTGAATGTAGAGAATATCATGTAAATGATGAAAGTCAGTATTCTAAAAGAGTTCTTATTATTTATAACCTGATAAAAAGGAAAAACTGGTTTGAATATTATTTCATAATGAAAATAGTAAATCTTTCAAACTACGATTATATACAGTAATGAGACTTTTACCTTGACAACCGTGTAACCTTGAATGCATAATACAAATACATTGCCACTGACCTGCGCTAACATTATGGTACTAAACGCTTCCCGAATAATTTCTGCGTTCCTGCAAATAGTTACGGTCTAAAATAATGGAAAATATAGTCTTACAAACTGAAAAACAGCTAGCTTCTTGGTACCTTATCAGTTGTACGTGGCGCTGAATGATGCTTTCAAGATTTCCGACATTCATATTCTCAATATTCCGAGTAATTATGTCCAGCTGTCCAAATAAGTGAAAAATTAATACTGCCAAAAAGCAATCAGTCGAAGCTAGTAATGTTCCTGTTAAAATAATGCTCAGGCATTGGAAGATGTATAAGATTTCGTAGACCGGTGAATATTCAGAATCAAGAAAATAATATGACTCAAAGGGTAAATTTTTAACAGTTTTATTAACTGAGTTTCCTTCCACAGATAATAAAGACATTGGTGTCAACAGAAAAACTAAAAAGGCAATAGAAAACAGTAAATATAGAAACATAAGGCAGTATAAACTGAAATTAATAACGTTTCATGTTATATACTTACAAACTGCTGCAGAATACAAGCAAATTAAGAGGAATAAATTAAGCAGCCTTGCATTTTTTGCGTTTGAAACCATAAGTTGCCGAGATTCTTCTGGCAGGTTCGAGATTTTGTTCCATTCATCCGACATATCTTCTATTACAGGTTTCAGATTTTTTTTATGCATTTTAAGAAATGTGAGTTTTATTATCGAAATAAGGAATGTTATGATTGTTGCAATAAGTTCAAGATTCTTAAGGATGCTTTTCGACACGAAACAGTAAGCTACCATTGAAATCAATGGGATGAGCATTAATGTAAACGACAGATAAAGTCGCAGGTCACAAAAACTATCATTCTCGATTGGCCATAAACCAAAGATTTGCATACTCCAACGACTTCGATTTACAGCAAAATCAAAGTTGTATTGCAGTTTTTTTTTATCCATTCTATATTTATTTCTGTTAATGATTTATACGTCATATAAGACTAAATTAATTTTAATCTTAACACTATGAAAACACGAACTATACTGCCGTACAAAGCTTTTCTAATACAGATACTTGTACCAGCTTGTACGTTATACAAACAAAAATTTTGTAAATAGAGTAATCAACTTGTTTAATTTAGGTATAATTAGGGATCCTTCATAATAATTTGCTGGCGCTAATGATCATTTAAAAAACTAAGCATATAATTTGATCTCGTCAAGTCAAATGATGAAATAATTAACTTGCTAATTAGCAGGTAGTTTTAGGAAACATTAATGTATAAATCATATCCACCTTCTTTAAAATATAACATGAAGCCTAGAAAAATTATCAATTTACAATTATCGGAATAATAATTGCACTCATGCGTTAATGCAAACTGTGATTGCGATATTCACTAAGCACCTAGAAAATAAAGTCTTGAATTGGGAAAATCAGTTTTGAGACAGAGAGGTCTCGTTTTAAGACAAAAAAATAGTTTTAAGAGTAGTTTTAAGTTTAAAAATGGCTTGGAGTAAACTGTGTTATAAACAAGAGGTGATCTTATATCAAGTTTCAAATGTATTGAGGAAAAACTCTTAAAAACTAATAGGTATACACCTTACACAATAATTTATCGATTTTCCTGGAATGAGGTACATTTTCTTATCTATAAAAACTGGTTAATTATTGTTTTGATTAATTGCTAGCAGAAAGGATGCATACGAAAAAGCGGACATTATAATCTGTAAAGAGAAAAGATAAAAGTGACTTCTTATAATTTTCATGATAAAAAAAAGTATTCCAATTCCATAAGGATAATTCTTACATTTTTGTATGTAGCTAATGACATAGAGAAGAAATTTTTTGCAGTAAGTTGCAAAGGTTGTTGGGATCGAGTAATAATCAAAACTAGCATACGTACTGATTGTGGTTTCATTTCGTACCATTCCAATTCGTAGATTTTATGGCCGAGATGTGCGCTCTTTGTAAATAATATAACATGATTTAAGACTTACCCCATTCCTACCTTACCGAAATTTTTTTCTCTGCAACCTTATCTTACTTGTACATTTATATTGAAATATCAAATTGAAAATTTCTAAAATTAAATAAAATATCCTAATGTATGTTTATCTGGTCCTTAATTTTTGTAAAAATAAATGTCAATATTTAGGACCAGATAAATTTTAGAAATTTTAGAAATTTTAGAAATTTTCAATTTGATATCTCAATAAATGTAGACGTAGCGTTGCAGAGAAAAAAGTGTCGGTAAGGTAGGGATCGGGTAAGTCTTACATGGCCTTAAAAAGTAATTAAAAAAGGAAAATATGTTAAACATATTTTTTACCTTTTGAATTAAAGATTCGCCAATGAAGCAATATATAAAATCATTGGATGAGGAAAACAACAGGTAAATAACGTAAGTCATTATTCCGAAAGAGTTCTTTTCAGCTGAAACCTGCGTTAATAAAAGGAAAAAGTATATAGTTTAAATATAATTTCACAATGAAAAGTAAATCGTTCCATCTACAATTATTATTGTACAGTTAAGAGATATTTACCTTCACCATTGTGTAACCTTGTATGCATAATATAAATACATTGCCAGTGACCTGAGTTAACATTATGGTACTGAATGCTTCTCGAATAACTTCTGCGTTCCTGCAAATAGTCACGGTCTAAAATATTGGAAAATATGATCATATATAAACTTAAAAAGCAGCCTCCTACTAGTACCTGATCAGTTGAATGTGGCGCTGAATAATGCTTTCAATGTTTTTGACATCCATATTCTCAATATTCCGACTAATAACGTCCAGTTGTCCAAACAAGTGAAAAAGCAATACTGCAAAAAAGCAATCAGTCGAAGCTATTATCGTTCCAACTGAAGTACAGCAAAGGCATTGTAAGGTATATAAAATTTCGTAGGCCGGTGAATTTTCAGAATCAAGAAAATAATATGACTTAATGGGTAGATTCTTAACAGTTTTATTGACTGAGTTTCTTTCCATAGATATTGAAAACATTGGTGTCAACAGAAAAACTGAAAAAGTAATGTTTTATAGAAAACAGGAAATATATAAATATAATTTTGTATAAAACTGAAATAAGGATTTTTGCTATACTTACTAATTGTTGAAGAATACAAGGAAATAAAGATGAACAAATTAAAAAATCTTGCTCTTTGAGCGTTGTTAATCATAAGTTGCTGACACTTTTCTGGTAGCTTCGAGATCTTATTCCAATCACCTAACATTTCTTCTATTACAGGTTTCAGATTTTTTTTATGTATTTTAAGAAATGTGTGTTTTATCATCGAAGTTATGACTGATATCATTATGACAGTAAGATGCAAATTCTCAAGGATGGTTTTTGTAACGAAAAATTGAGCTACCATTGGAATAAGTGGAATGAACATTAATATAAATGCCAAATAAAATCGCAATTCAGAAAAACGATCATTTTGAGTTGGCCATAAGCCGAAAAATTTCATACTCCAACGACTTCTATTTACAGCAAAATCAAAATTGTACTGCAGGTTCTGTTTACCCATTTTACATTTATTTTTTCTGGTTTTGTATGCGTCATGTATTGTACGAACAAATTAATCGCACTTATCATTGCACTATAAATGCAAGAACTACAAAAGCCAACGCTTCTAATACAGATACTTCCACATTATGCAAAAACAAGAATGTTTGCAAATAGAGCAATCAACTTGTTTAATTAGGGTATAATAAATTTAAAATGGAGAAATACGTCAATAATTTGATGACGCTAATGGAGTGTATCATTTGACTTAGAAGGATGTCAAATTATGAAACGTCCAGCTGTCCAAACAAGTGAAAAAGCAATACTGCTAAAGAGCATTAATTCAATCGAATGGAAATCATAAGTGGCCAAGACATTATACTCTTTGGGAAATTTCGAGATCTTATTCCAATCATCCGCCATTATTAATGAAGTTATGAATAATATGATTATGTATTTGAGATGCAGATTCTTATAAGGGTGCTTTCGTAACAAAAGATTGAAAAACAATTAGAAACAATATGAGATGAACATTAATATAAAAGCCAAATAAAATCGCAGTTCAGAAAAACGCAATCATTCTCAGTTGGCCATAAACCGAAGATTCTCATATTTCGGTTCACAACAAAATCAAAATTGTGTTGCAATTTGTCTTTAACCATTGCAAATTAATTTTTTTAATGTCGTGTAAGGCTGAATTAATTTCGCTTATCACTGCACTATGAAATCAACAACTAATAACCTCCTGCACAAAAGTGTCTGATGCAGATACTTTTGTAGTAAATTATACAAAAATAAATATACGTTTGCAAATTGAGTAATTAACTTGTTTATTTTGTTGGTAGAAATAAAATATGTATAAGATAAAGCCTACAAAGCTCATCAATTTCCAATTATCTAAATTATAACTCCACTAGGTTAACTCATCAAAAATGAAGGAGAAAACAAGTTTCACACACAATTTTTATTCTAATAATATGTATATATTTCCAGAATTTCAAAACAGTCTTCTATCACATAAAACGTAACTGGTCCTGAAACCCCATGTTCTTATTTAACATCAATTAATTACTGCGTTCGTTAATTGCTAGCAGAAAGGATGCATACGAGAACGCGGTCATTACAATCTGTAAATATAAGATAAAAGATGAAAGTGAATTCTTAGAAGAAATAATGTTCTATAAAACTATAAGTATTTCTATTTCATAATATTAAGATGCTTACATTTTTATATGTATATAATGACATAGAAAAGAAATTTCCTGCAGTAAGTTGCAAAGGTTGTTGGGATCGAATAATAATCAAAAGCAGCATAGGCACTGATTCTGGTTTCATTTCGTACCATTTCAATTCGTAGATTTTATGGCCGAGAAGTGTGCTCTTTGTAAATAATATAACATGATTTAAAAAGTAATTAAAAAAGGAAAACATGTTAAAACATATTTTTTACCTTTTGAATTAAAGTTTCGCCAATGAAGCAGTATATAAAATCACTGGATGTGGAAAATATCATGTAAATTACGTAAGTCAGTATTCCAAAAGAGTTCTTGGCAGCCGTAAGCTGATAAAAGAAAAAAAGTATGTAGTTTGAATACAATTTCATAATGAAAAATAAATCGTCCCAACTACGATTTATTATATATAGTAAAGAAAACTTTATACCTGGACCATCATGTAACCTTGTATGCATAATACAAATACATTTCCAGTGACCTGTGTTAACATTATGATACTAAACGCTTTCCGAATAACTTTTGCGTTGCTGCAAATATTCACAGTCTAAAATAATGGAAAATATGATCTTATATATACTGAAAAACAGCCTTCTAGTACCTGATCAGTTGAATGTGGTGCTGAATAATGCTTTTAATATTTTTGACATCCGTATTCTCAATATTCCAACTAATTATGTCCAATTGTCCAAACAAGTGAAAAAGCAATACTGCCAAATAGCAATCCGTCGAAACTATTATCGTTCCAGCTAAAGTACTCCAAATGCATTGTAATGTATACAAGATTTCATAGGCTGGTGAATTTTCAGAATCAAGAAAATAATATGACTCAAAGGGTAAGTTTTTAACAGTTTTATTGACTGAGTTTCTTTCCTTGAATATCGAAATTATTGGTGTCAAAATATAAACTGAAAAAGTAATGTTTTATAGAAAACAGCAAATATACAAATTTAAGTTTGGATAAACTGAAATATGGATTTTTATCCACACTTACTAACTAATGAAGAATACAAGGAAATTAAGAGGAACAAATTAAAAAACCTTGCACTTTTAGCGTTAGCAACCATAAGTTGCCGAGACTGTTCGGGCAGTTTCGTGAACTTATTCCAATCATCCGACATTTCTTTAATTATAGGTTTCAAAGTTGTTTTATGTATTTTAAGAAATGTGTGTTTTATTATTGAAGTTACGAATGATATGATTATGATAAAAAAGTGCAGATTCTGGAGAATACTTTTCGTAACTAAACAATGAGCAACCATTGGAATCAATGAGATGAACATTAATATAAATACCAAATAAAATCGCAATTCAGAAAAACAATCATTTTGAGTTGGCCATAAACCGAAAAATTTCATACTCCAACGACATCGATTCACAATAAAATCAAAATTGTAGTGCAGTTTGTCTTTAACCATTGTAAATTTATGTTTGCAGGTAGTGTTCTGTACGTCAGGTGTATGTCTGAATTGATTTGAACTATTTTGGCACTATGAAAATAAGAACTATAATAGCTGACGCTCAAAACGTCTAATACAGATACTTGTACATTATATGAGTAATAAATACGTTTGAAAATCGTGTAACTAAATTCCTCATTTTGTGGGTAACTGGAGGGGGAGTCGAAACTCGCTAATGATCATTTAGAAATATGATATTGTTCATATATAAATATATTATGAAAGGATTAACTGGTGAAATAGCAAATATTTAAATGGCAGAATTTGTTTAAATGATGTATTTTATTTGGAAATTTAAAAATTATGTTTTTCGAGATACGAAATTTAGGTAACATTAAATTTTAAATCATATCCATTTTCTTTAAAATTTAACATGAAGCCTACAAAAATGATCAATTTTCAATTATCTAAAAGATAATTGCACTACATTAATACAAACTGTGTTTGCGATACTCACTATATAAGCTCCAGAGAAAATATTAAAATAAAGTTTTGAATTGAGAAAATCAGTCTTGTTTTGAGACAGAGGTCTCGTTTTCAGACAAAAAAATGGTTTTATAAGAGTATTAGTTTTAAGTTTAAAAATGGCTTGAAGTAAGCTGTGTTATAAATAAGAAATGATTATACAACCTAGAATTTTTTTGTGTGGTCTTCTCAGACTTCTAGTGTTGAGGAAAAACTTACAAATTAATGTGACACCTTACACAATAATTTATCATCCTGGAATGAGGTTTGAAAATACGTAAAACGTGTTTGAATATATATGTATATAATTTTTCTTTTTTAGAATATGTAATAGAATTTTCCTAGAAGAGATTTTAATCATTTTTCTAAAATTTTATCCTCTTAGCGTTGATCATTTTGCATGTGTACTTCCCATATTGAAAGTCCATGCAGGATTTAAGTCTGCAGGAAATCCCACAATGTTTTTAATTTTTTTTCCTGGTTGAAACCTAGAATCCAATCATCATAGTGAATCATTTTATAGTTATGAAAAATTAAATACGAAAACAATTTTGACATACAATTTTTATTTTAATATATACACAGAGAAAAAAAAAGTCTGAAATCAAACCCAAAAGTCTAGTTTGTGTTACAATTTAAGTCAGTTTTTGGGCTTAAATTTAGTTTTAAGCCCAAAAACTGACTTAAATTGTAACACAAACTAGACTTTTGGGCTTGATTTAAGACTTTTTTTTTCTGTACATGTTCAGAATTTCAAAACAGTCTCCTATTATTATATATATAAAACGTATATGCTATACAGAAAAAACAAAGTGTAAATCAGACACTATAATTTTAGGGTACAAAAGTTACTGTCAAGACAGTGAAAAATTGCTAGAAAATAGGCAACTTACATGATAACTTATAATTAATTTAATTGGATTTTGAATTGCGCGCCAGGTTATAGTCAGTTGCAGAATTTCTCCAGCAGGAAGCGAACGCGTGCTGCGCGCCCCGGTTTTTTTTCTGCATGCTCAAAGCCGTGCGTTTATACCTCGGCCTGCCCGACCGGTGCAGGCAGAAAGTGCATGAGAGTGAAGGAGATAGAGATTGAAAAATTGGACAAAAAGAACTCTCTAACTCTAACCATCAAAGCCATCAGTGCTCAAAGCTTAAAGTGCCTCAATATTGCCTCAAGATGGCCTGAAATGGCCTCCTCAAAGCAGGGCGTCCATTTTTTCTAAACCTAGCGTCAATTTCACATAATGCGTGAATGAAGTTGAAGGTAAGTGTCTAATATGTATGTGTGTATGTAAAAGTTATTTTTAATATTATCATACAGTAGGCATACAAAGAATACCTATTAATTAAGTCTGCATTGCTAACTTAGTAGAGTACATATCGGCTATGTTGCCGATTTACTTCATGATAGAGTTCTATACAGTTCTTACTTTTACCACCAGTTATCACCAGCTTCCAGTCACTTGCCAACTAACTACAGTCTACAGTGTGCCTGTGTCAGTCGATCAACTAGAGAAAAAGTGAGATTGTGTATGTCTGCATTCTTAAAGCAACGGATATTTTGCTAATTTTCATCGGATAATGATAAGTTCTGGCAACACGTGGACAATGCCAAGACTGGGTAATATTTCTTCCTTACGATTACCAATTAAATCATTTATAAGCAATAATGATAAAATTTCAAGTCGCTCATTACGATAATAAGTTTTTGTTTTTAAAAAAATCGCGGTATTATGTTTAATTTAGACATTATCAAACTTGGCTTACTGGAAATCCAAATCATGAATATTAAATTATTTCAATCATTATTCATGATTATTATTCATGAAAAAGTAAAAAAGAAACATAATAATTCTTTAGGCATTAACAAAGTGCCGGATCTAGGATTTGATCGAACCGGGGCATAAACTTGACATTCGCGCCCTTTCCCTCCAGAATTTGAGATTATGTAATAACTTCAAAAAACTGACTTTTTTCAGACATGAATTTTTAGCCCCCTGAAATTGCCGCCTGGGGCAGGCGCCCCGGTTTGCCCCCCCCCTGGATCCGGTGCTGCATTATCAAATTTGGTTTACTAGAAATCCAAGTCAAGAATATTCAATTCCTGTTTATTCTAATGAGCCACTCTAGGTTTTCTCAATTCTCCTCTTGAAAAGAGCTTTGGTAATTACCACATACCCTTTCAGAAAAAAAGAAACGTACATAATGTGCTATATAGTTTTGAGCATTTACAAATTTTGTTTGCTGGAAATTAAAATCATGAATGTATGTTTTTTTTCCAGTATTTCAGAGTGCCTCAATGTGGATTACAAACCATAAATGATATTAATTTATTTCATACAGGGATATAAACAATATCTTTCATATAAAAACCAGCAATTTTGTGTGAAATCATAAATTAATCTCTCATTATCTGTTTCAGGTTTTAGTGTAGTCACTCTATATAAATGAATCATTGAGAAATGTATGTCTTTTCTATCGTGATTGAATAAAGTCAGTAAAGATTTTTCACTGTTATTGATCAATGAGAAACTTACTGATTTGATTCAGTTACATTTCTCACCTTACACGAAGGTAAATGGCCTAGTTTTAGAAAAAAATATTTATTATTAACTCTTATTGTTCACTATTTTATGTAGAACTTTAATAAATCTAAATTATTGTGAATCGATAAAAGTTTTAAAAATCGGAAGCCTCTGTACCTCGTATTTCTAAATCTTCTCGATAACTTGATATGCATTGTAACTTGTTTTAAAATCTGACCTATTGTTAACTCAATTAATGTGAATGTATACAATTATAAGATGTTTTTATATAGATAGAAAAATTATAACTTGATGCGCACGTCGATCGGCAAAATAAATCAAGGCAGCTACATATTTTTGGTAGGTAATGGATTTAATTTCAAGTTCATATTTATTTTAATTGAAATGAAGTTTAAACTTATAATACTATAATTACAAACTGATTTCTGTTGCAGACCGCAAGTTGTGACCCTTGAGTATGGGAACTACTGTTAATTATGGTACCATAGTTGACGAAAATCAAGTACTGATCACTCTTATCTTGAGTTCAGTAATTGGGACTTGATCTTATTACTGTTGAAGGTTGAAAAATTATGAAAATGATTATATGAAAAATCCGACAATATTTGTAAGGATATGCAGACATGAATCAGCTCTGAAATAATTCAGCGGATTCTGCAAATATTCAGATTCAGTATCTCGACATGGTAAGAAAAAATTGCAAATCAATTACTTTATTTAGCAATAATATCAAAAAAGATATGATATTTATATTCTAATGACGGCTTTATTCTTATTACAGGTCAAAAATAATATGAATGGAATTTTGATTCCTTCCTGGATTTTAAACTAGTAGCTGCTGAGGTGGAAGATTAAAGTGTTACAGAAGTCTTCTTTAAGGGCGTTGGACCCAAGTGTTAGGCTTAAAATTCCATTCTCCATTTTTCTCAACGAAAATTATAGATAAATATTTTTTCGCTCTATAGCAATAATCTTTTTTCAAACATAAGACTGCATACAGAGCGAAACAATATTTAATTTCGATACTTTTTGTATAAAACAAGGAATTCAAAATCTAATTTCAAAATTGGATATTTTCATTTTACTTAAAAAATATTTGAATAAGATATTTTCTCGGTCTGTACGCATAATTCTAGTTAAAAATTAATTAACTCTACAAGGGGAAAAAATTCCAAATTTAATATTTGTTAAGTAAAATGAAGAAATCGAATTTTTAGATTAGAACTTGGCACCAACACCCTTAATTTGCCATCGATATCGATACGCTATCTAAGTTTTTCAAGATCGCTATAAAATAATATCAAATTGTAGAACCTCTTCTAAATTGTATTTAATTAATCTGAATCTGAATGTGAAGTCGGGACAAGATAAATATGTAAAAAAACAATTTGTTTAAACAATTTGTATAATAATTCGAAAATCTGAATAGTCTGCTGTTAAAATATTTTGATGTATTTAAAAGTAAACTTCTATATTTTCAATTTGAATAAATTATATTTTTATCAATACAAAAACAATTCAGGGCATCTCTTATTGAAGCGTTGACTGATTTCCTATTTCTAAAACTCTAACATAATTTGTAATGGTAACATACTTATTTTGCAAATGAAAAGTATTGCAAGTTTTTAAAAAATAACGGTAAACGCATCGCCTTACTTTTAACTTGTAATATACCAAACAGAATGCTATTTAAAAAAGAACTCTGTATTTTTTTTACAATTTCTTTTAAAAAATGACATACTGAACAACAATTTCTAAAAAAAAAACACAATAAACTGATTTTCTTTCGTATTTTTGAAATTCTTTTTATAAATATGAACTCAGAAGTAAAAAATGGAAAAGTGCAGTTGATCTTTCAAAGAAGATCGTGTTGATCGCGGGATTTGCCAGGTGATCGTCGTCCGCGTGGCAATACCGATAACAAACGAATTTTGTCGAGTTTTAACGAACTGGAAAAGCGCCTTGTCGACTTCAGTCAAGTCTGTCAAGTGCGGGTCTACGCGCCGTGTGTTTCGTTTAATATTGTTTGGCTCTGTTTTTCCTTCATCCGGTTAACAGGTTAGTGTTCTTCTTCGTTTTTTCATTTTTTAAAATCATTTCCATATTTTTTTTCTCAAATTATTCTATCATCATTTCTGTCATTGAAAGTCACAGCGAAGAAATGACAACTTTTCAACTAAAATCGTTTTTTTTTTTCAAACTTATAACACTTAATTAACATCACAGACATCAAATAATTTGGCTAATAATCATGAAACTTACTTGAAAGCCAAGTTCAATTTTTTACTACTTTACAAATTGATGACACTGTGAAGAAAGAACGAGTTTTTGGAAAAATGGTGACTTAGTGCTCTTTCTATTGAAATGAGAGTTTAAATAAAGATTATGCAACAACATTTTTTATCTGATTCGACAAGTACTTGATAAAAGGATAATATAGAACGAAACGGTATAGACAAAAATTTAAATTTCCAAATTAATTGGTGCAAAAAATAGAAAGTTGAAAAATGATGAATTTATATTATTATTTGAAGATCCAAAGAGAAATATAAATAATCAGGAATATATATA
>CAJFCO010000118.1:1373010-1418361 GCA_904066015.1 Synergus gifuensis
ATTTCGCATTGTAGATTCTTTCATTTTTAAAACTTTCAAATTTCATTCATGCTTTTATTGCATTTCTTTGTAGTTTTGGAATTTGTAATTCGTGTGCAGGTGTAACAATATTTAAAAAGTAAGAGTTCTCAAGTATCACATACACCTGTTTTCATAACACGTTGGTCATTTTCGTCTGATTATATCTGCTGGATGTAAAGATAAAACTACGTAATATGAGCAAGATAGAATATGATATAGTATAGAGCTGATTCGTAATAATGCAATACCTCTCTTCCGCACCTAAAATGCAACTAAAGTGGGTTTTCAATGCTATAACTTTGATGATTTTTCTCAAGGCTTTATAATAGGATTTAAAATTGTAATTTAAATGCGATCCACGTACATATTTCAATATCGTTCCATTTACATTATTTGATTTACAATGAAAAACCCTTAGTTTTAATAGATTTTTAAAAACCATCATCAACTGCAAAATCTGATGAAATTACATTTCTTGCAAAATTGCTTTTCACTACTAAATTTAAATTGGTATTCAGTTAATTTAGTATGTGTCTTCCTTTTCAAACTGTTGATTGCATTTTACAAGGTAAAAGAAGAAATCTTCTTCCTTGAAACTATAAAAGCTAATGAAGCAAAAAATTATCTCGACTAATAAAAGATACTTATATTTTGTTTATAACAATAGTAATTGGAATACGAGCGTTAATATTTTTACATGCTCGCATATCTTCTTGAGATATACGCTGATAACAACAATTTTATGGTCAGATATGAATTTTATGAATTTTACTCGCTTATACTATCTTTTTGCTCTTCTTTTCACAATACTATTTTCTTCAAAGAGGATTAATAAATTGGTAAAGAAGGTTAAATTAAAAAAGAAATCAAGACTTGTACAAAAAATATTTAATTTCCCCAAATTAAGATCTTGTCCTCAAAACATCTGCATCTTTTATGAAACCTAAAGTGGATCATAAACAAAAATACATCCAAAAATGTCTCTTTTTTCGAGAATTTTTTTTAAGAATTTCACATATTTACATAAATCAGACTTTAACAGTTGCAACGACCATGAAATTTTCACAGCAATTTACTAACTTCGTGACTAGGTATATGAGTTCAATGCAATTCGTTCTTATCTTCAGATAGAAGAGTAGAACGCAAGTGCACGAAGGTGTGGATGCGTGTTAAAATTAGTTCATGCGGCTCTTTTCATGTTCTTATTATTATATAGATTCATATAAGGAATTAGAAAATTATTAGGTAAACAATAATTTATACAATTATTATTAGAAATATAGACAAAAAAATTAATGATTTGTATTATAGATAGTTTTTCCGCGCGGGTCTCAAGCAGTACTTCGTTTCAGAACCAATCCGAAATTTCCCGAATCTGAAATCATTTCGAACAGCTTTCGGATTATATTATAATGAAACTGTTTGATTTGGATACAAATTTTATTCCGAAACGAAATGATACAAAAGGATAGAGTTCTTTGTATATCAGAAACTTTCGTCAGAGTTATTTCGATTTGAATTACGGACATTTTTAACGTTTAATTACACGATTTGAGATTATCGGAGAAACGCATTTTCATACAAAACGTGCTAAAAGAAATAATTACCCATGACTGATAACAGGTTGTTGCTTGGATCGCGTTGAACTTTTCCGGAATTTCTAGTCGGGAGCCGCCGCTATTCCAGCATTTATTCGCAGAGCTTTAACTATAGTAAAACAAGACACGCTCTCACCCGCTTCCTGCACAATGGCACTTTCGGTTTCATTCGTGGTGATTGTTTGCAGCTAAAGGATCCCACGTTGACTTTTTCTAATTCTTGTTTGCTTTAATTGAGCCACTCCTCACTTTTGCCGACGAATCGTGATACTCAGAGCAGATGCATGATTTGTTATTCCATAATACAAAGAGATTCGCAATCGATAAACAAAGGGAGACAACTCCCTGTTTTGTATTAAAGTTTCCTAATTTGGCTACGAAAACTGTAAACTATAAAGTAAAGTAGTAATTGCATTGCAATTGGAATTTCGAAAAATAAGTTCAGTGATTGTTTGCTGAGATTTTATTTATTTTCATGCCGTATGATCTGGATGCACATAATTCATTATGAACCGCCATGAGGCTACCCAAGTTCGCACTAGCTGTAAATCAACATTTCAACGTAATTCTAAAGAGTGCTAATTGATGTGATATATCTCGTTAATTGCGATAGGCGTTGACGAGTGCATCTTCTGTATAGTTCCGAAGGAGAAATGAAACATACACCTCGTTGATCCCTTAACATCGCAAATTATTCAATTGCTTATGTGAGATAATGAAAGAAATGAAATGTTTTTTTTTTTTTTTTTTTTCTATTTTGATGCTCTTTTCCGCATAATATTTTTTAAAAAAAGGGTCACAGCTCGTAAATTTTTTCAACGATGCTATAAACATTGTTTCAAGTTCTTTAGTGAACTTTTGTTGCTGGAACTGAAAAGAACCTACTTATTTATTTCCGCGCGGATTGAGATCCAAGTGTATGTAAATTTGCACGCCCGGTAGATCAAGAAACCTCCTTATGCTCCTTACCTTGCATGAGTCACGGCAAGGCAATCTTACAAGAACAACTTTACTTAAAAGGAATTGAGAATCGAGATTCGATGAGAGCGACTCTTCACCTCTTTCTCCACTTGCATAATAACCAGTGCCATCAATAGTAATTGTCATGTGAAGAGAGTCTCATAATATTCTGGACAATGGAAATATTTCAGTGATAAAATGTAAGAATTCTTGGCAATTAAGTCCAGTAGCAAACTTGATGATTTTTGATTTTTGAGTTCTTCTGAAACAATAGTGATGCTGCTGTTGAGCTACGCAGCTCAACCCACGTTCCGATCCGAATCTCTAATCGTTCTCGATGACCATAATGATCATCATCGTGTGAAGGTTGCACCAATTATTAATATTGAGCGCTTAGTTCGTTCGGCGAACGTTGAATAAAGGTAGACTATTTTGCAACTCGAGCTTCTGCAAAATATATCACAATGGATAGTTTTTTTATGTTTTAAAATTACATTGAATTGAAATTATAATCTAAAAGTTTCGCCTTTAGGACAAAAAATTGATTTTAAAATTAAGGAAAAAGATCGTTATTACCTACTGCTTATTTCAAGTTACTCAATTTTGGGATCTGCCATGCGTGAATCCTGGCTTTCTATACGAGTTTTGACCAACTAATTAATTTCTTCGCACTAAAGACAAAAGGGAAAATCATAACGAATAAAACAGCAAATTATTGTAAATTATAAATTTATAAATTTATAGTTGACAGTTTTTTCCGGTATATTACTTGAAATCTCAGCACAATTTAGAAACTCGGCTTTCGTTCCTCTCCTCTAGTGAAACTCGAGCAAATCTCTTGCCTTCTTTTGTCGGAGAAGATATTTTTAACATTTTTTCATGGAATCAAACTTTACCTTTTGAAATTTCACTGCATGTTTTATTTATGTGCATTTATCTGTCTAATTTAACCCTTAGCAATCACCCTTATTTATGACTTTAATAAGATCCTTATTAACATATAATAATACCCATATTACCCATCTTCTATAAACAAAGGCATTTTTAAATAATCCCACGTTTCGTATCCTCATATGCAAGCTTTCACTAAATGAGCACCCACGTGTCTATTATTTATCGATCATCCGGTATTATTGTACGTGAATATACAGTTATATACATAACAATTATGTTATAACGTATATTATTGTAGATACTTAAATTGCAGGACTATGAACTATATATGCATACAACAATCAAATAAACAATTACAGTCAATTATTATCGATATAATATGTAATTATAATACATTCTTGAATAATTTATACATAATCGGGGTGATAACTTTAATAGCAGAAAATTGAAATCGTCCGCCGAATTGCCACCCTGATAATTTTTAACTCTGCTCGCAATATTTAGTAAAACAATTTTTTTAAAGGGGTGCCTTTATAATCATAAATCTGCATATTATTGATCGTAAAATGACTTGTTTATTGTTACACCTTTGCCCAGACGAAAGGGAATTACTCATCAAGATTCTCTTGTCCTTTCTTCGGAGGTCGGGTCGTCGTCCCCGTTTTATAATTTCAAGTTGCCACTATTTCCTTCATAATACATACTAACGTAACCCTCGTCCAGATTTGCCGCAAGCAATCAAGTTTCAGATTACAAGTTTAATCCAATTAAAAGAACAGAAATTTCAATTTATGGATTGATATTTTAGAACATTTCATATGTTTATTTTAGTTTGCAACATCTTTAGGGAAACCTTTTATACATAATTTTTTCGTCTCCTTCGTGATTGCTGGCTTATCTTGTCCCCCTTTTTGTCTGATTGAAAAAACTAACAAAGAATTTAACTGTTGATAGCCAAAGTCCTTTGAAAAAAAAAACATATTGTGACCCTTTTATTACAAGTATCTCTCAGATCGGGCAGAATGCGTATCTTAACTTGAGCACTGAATGCTTACAGCGCGTAACGTAAACGTAACTCGTGACGGTATAAAAGCCACACGATGGCAAACAAAGTGGCTGTCCCAGGTTCAGTGACCATGACGACAAAGACCACCTCTTACTTTCTCAATTATTAACGAATCCAGACTCTCAAAATGACCCCACGGAACAAATAAAGGGTCTGGGATTTGCACCCTTCAATTCTTCATTGAAATCGCGAACAGCTGTTTCGGTTCTTTGAAATCATGAAATCGACAGTGATTGCACTTCAAATCTTCTCGGAGAGGAATCTAATTAAACTCCGATCTCAGATTAATGTTCAGATCTGGAGTTCTATATAATCTTTCGTAAATATTTGTCTATACATACAAAATCGCTTGCAGGTGTAAAAATCAGATTTATGACATTCTTTGTAATTTCCAAGCTCTCAATATTGAAATTGAATCAAATTAAAATAATTCAAACTATACCAGAAGAGAATTCAGTTCTGTTGCTGCTGTATTTCTGCAGCCATTCCTGTTGAGTAAAATCTAGTCGAAGGCAGCAGAAGGTCGCGACCTCGTAAAGAATGAAGAGTGCAGTTTCGCGAACAATAAAAAGTGGTTCACAGTAATTCTTGAATTATTGCAGCATTGCGTTTTTATTACGTTCTGGAGAAGAACATGTCTGAAGAAGACTTGGAGAAATTCCCTATATATCTAAGAAGAATATATGCATTGCTCCATCAGAATAATATAAAAGGAGTCTATTTTATTTGATATTTTTGATATAGGCAACTATATATGTATTTTTCACGAAAAAAGTTCTTCCAAATTTTATCTGCCGAGGCGTTAACACATAAAACCAACGACGCGTGTCTCCCAGTTCCTGCATTTCAGCCCCACCTGCTACTTCCGGCTTCCCCGTCGTTTCTAAGCGTTAAACTTCGCCCTTTGTCATTTTATAAGTAGGTATATAGGACTATAGTACTTACAAATACACTCGTGATTCATACATGAATACACGTCAGCCTTCATTTATATTTGACTGACATCGGACTGGCTTCCGGGGAGTCGATTTCGATTTCCGTCGGGATGCGACATATACATTTTTCAAGCAAATTCGTTCAAGTGGAAAGTCGTTCAACGACTTCTAGAAATTAAAAATATTTAAAGGATTTTAAATAATTGTAATGGATTGTAAGGAATTTCAAATAATTTAAATGGCGATTTCAAATATTTCCAGATAAAATACTTATGGAAAAAAACGTTTGATAAATGGTTTAAATTGAAATATATAACGGCATTAAGTTAAAGCTTGATTACTTAATTATGATGAATCATCTATATAAATGATTTCTTTCTCTTTTTCAATTCTTACTTTTTCATTTCTTACTCCTTTCTACCTGTCTCTTATAATCTATATAAGTCTCTCGAATCCCGAGTAGCACTTAAGCACTCGCGAGTCCGTTCGGCCGTGTATAAGAAATTCTGAAAGAAAACCATCGTGTAACAGCTGGTCGACATCGAGAGGAAGGTGAATGAACCGACGAATGCAATGATTTGTTCTTCATTCGTTCTCTCACTTCCCATTTATTGTTGTTGATCATCAACATCCTTTGGATTAGTGTTTTTTATTTTATTTTTTAGTTCAATACTCTGCCAATGCCAGAATATTTAATATCAGCTTTCTATTTTTCAAATTACTTTCTCAATATTATATTATTCCGAATAATAATTTTTGAATATGTTGTTTTAATTTTTAGGAAAAGATAGAGACAAAGATGGGCGATATTTAATTATTTATTCCCTTCGAGGGGGATAAAGAGAGTGAACTTATTTCAATTGAAGTTGCAGAGTGCAAAAACGCACAAGCACAGATCTAAGATCTAACTTAAGGATCGATGCAAGGATCTCTCTCACGTTTACCGTTACGAGATCTAGCCTAACGGGATGCTTATAATAAGAGTTGGAGCTCAGATCCATCTCTATTCTTAACTTTTAGGGTTGCTTTGTCTAGAGTTCATTTCAACTGAATTTTTCAATTGGAATATGAATTATGAGAAAAAGGCGAAATATATTTATATTTATTTATCTCGAATCAATACGTCTGACCTAATAATATAACGTTGTGATATAAGATCATCCTGGAATTGTTACAGTCACGCATATGAATGCGAAGAGAGGATTTTGAGATATATATGCTTTTATTATCATTTATAAGTTCTATAATCCTTATAAGCAACATATCAAGATCGAAAACCACGGAATTGGCTATCAATATATTGACATGAAATTCTTTCCACTACTTTGCTCGTTTCAAAATGTTTTATTTATTCTTTTCACGCCAGAAAATCTTAAATAGGAAAAAAATAGCTATCGACAAAAAAATAAAGTCAAGGATAATCATTGTTGACTCGACAATTAAATCATCGCATTACATATTTACTATATTTTGCTAAATGGTTTATTTCCTTTTGTATTCATTACTTGTGACTTTCATGAATAAAAATCATTTTTTATTGGGACTTTCCAACTTCGCAATTCTTTCTTTTCCTTTGTACGAAAAATACTGCAGATATTGTGTTACGCCAGTAGAAACAAAAGCGAAATTGGTAAAGCGTATCAATTTTATGTTTATAGCCGCTGAAACGAAAACGAAAGTTCTTGATGCCTTCACTACACTTATTCGCTGATAACTTTCGAGAAATCGGAATCCCACAGCGCGAAAATTGAGAGAAAGTCGCGAAAATGTTGCTCTTGAGTATTGTTCTTTCCGTATTCATCGGTCACGGCATCAACAATTTTTATTCCGTCACTTTTAAAGCGGAAATGCAAATTCAAAGCTTCAAAATATCTTTGAATTGTTAAAATAACGTTTCCAAGGATATGCATTGTTTCAACTAAGTCTTCCCAAGGGCATTTTATAGACGACTTAAAAAACTGAGACTTTCAGATAAAAAGAATTTTCAGTGCTGTTTATCATGGATACATTATCACGATGATGAAAGTCGTATAAAATCCAAATGATTCATATCAGCACGTATCGCATTGACGTCAAAATGTTGCTTTATCCAAAGAGTTTTTGCATATTGATACACATTTTTAGTTAATTTGTATATATACTTAGACTCGTTAAATAAAGGTAAATAAAAGTTACGTACTGTAGAGTTAAATTAGGAAATAACCAGTTTCCGATAATAAATATTTGAACATAAGTCATGCTCCATAAACTGTAATAAAACTTGTTTTAACTACTTAATTATGTAGAAAGTGCAAGCAATGTAAGCAAAAAAAAAGAATGCTCTTAATTGTAATTTTTTGAGGGAAATATTAAATAAAATTCATTAAGGAAATTCAAAAATGACAAATAACTGTACATGAGGTTATTACCTTTGTGTCGTTTATGTTTTTCTGAACGACCTCTCAGTTAGCTATCAAGAAGCATCAAAAGTGCGAGTTCGTCAGCGGTCGATGAAGCTTATATGCCTCACTACTCTGCGAAGGACGCCAAAATCTATTTTTCGCTTTTATAAGTCGAAATTATTAATCTAATCATTCAATAGTTAATGTAATTAAATTTTTTTTCGACTTTTCACAATTCATTTCGGATTAAGGATATTTCTCGTTTTATCAATTATTTACGATTATAGTATTTGGGATTTTAGAAACAATCGGAAAAATGGAGAATCAGCAGGTCTGGGTGAGGGACTCTGAGGAGGGCTTCATCGTTGGAAAGTTCGTTGACATGGTTGACGGTGATGCCCTTATCATTCCTCTGGACGCGAAGTACCCTCAACGTACTTGTCCTCTAGACGAAGTTTACCCTGCAGGCGAATACACCAAAGACGTTGAAGACAATTGTAAGTTTAACAACAAGTATAATTTTTATTGTGAAATTTTATGTTCTTGAAATAACAATTTTTTCTAGCAATTAGTTCCCGTGAATAATCAGCTGAAACACCTGTTTTTTACACTCGATTTGTGTATTACAATTGCATCATTACAAGATTCATTGAGCTACATTAATCCAGCTCGAAGTACTTTTAGAATTAACTCTGAAAAGCTGCATAGTAGTTTGAATTAAGATTTCATTTGTTCTCATATAAAACTCGTTTTACTGAACGTCATAATGATTTAGAGTTCAATTCAAAACAAATGATTAACATCAGTTCATTAATCTAAGGTCATTCAAGTATTTTAAAAATTATTAAGACACGAGAAATTGAAAAAAAAAAATAATGAAACGCTTTTGCTTATTTTCACAGGTGCCTTGATGTACCTGAACGAAGCCACTCTTCTAAATAACATACGTACTCGTTATAACAAAGATAGAATATACGTAAGTGTATTTACTGAGAAAATTCTTCTTTTAAAAATATTTTTAAATTACGTATAATAATGTTATTAATTTCATTCGTTTGTTCATAAAATTCCATGAAATCTCGTATCCACTATTCCACTAAATCTCATGAAATCCTTTCCAAAAGAAAGTACTAAGAATTACTTTCTCAGACTGACTTGAAGAGAAATTAATTTAAAATCTTATCTCCTAATTGCTAATGGGTTTCTCTCTTCAGCGAAAAGATAAGAAAATAAAAGTCTCGCATCTTAATTTTAGACATACGTCGCCAATATCTTAATCGCCGTGAATCCTTACTACGAGGTCAAGGACCTTTATTCACCACGAACCATCAAGGCCTATCAGGGAAAATCTTTAGGAGAGACGCCTCCACACGTTTTTGCTATTGGTGAGTATTTTCACAATGACTAGTCACTGCCGTCAAAAATTCTTCGTCATTCTAAGATCTAAGTGAAGGCTGTTATTAATACTAAACGTTTTACGCTTCTTTCAGCCGACAAATCCTTCAGGGACATGAAAGTGTTGAAGCAATCGCAGAGTATAATAGTTTCCGGCGAGTCAGGAGCTGGAAAAACAGAATCGACGAAATACCTTCTCCGATATCTGTGCGATCTTTGGGGATCGACGGCGGGTCCAGTTGAGCAAAAAATTCTAGATGGTAATGACCTATGGAGTTATAGCCAATTCTAGCTTTATTTTAGATGTTATTCGAAATTCAATTGACCTAACTTTCTATTACAGCTACTCCTGTTCTCGAAGCCTTCGGAAATGCAAAGACCAAGCGGAACAACAACAGTTCCCGATTTGGGAAGTTCATGGAAGTGCATTTCGATGGCAAGTGCCAAGTCGTCGGTGGCTACATTTCACATTATCTCTTGGAAAAATCCAGAGTCTGTCTTCAAAGTTCTGATGAGAGGAATTATCACGTCTTCTATATGATGTGTGCTGGTGCTCCTCCCGAGCTCCGTGCCAAACTGGGAATTACCAAACCTGATGACTATCATTACCTCAAAAATGGATGTACTCAATATTTCTGTAATAACACATCAGAAAAGAAGTTAAATAACGTTCAGAAAAGTCAAGAGCAGAATAGCAAAGGGTGTCTTCATGATCCGATTCTTGACGACGTTAAAGGATTCACTGCAATGGATCAAGTATGAGGCATTAGTTTCCAATTACAAGAATATTCACCTAGAATTTGAATAAATTGAATAATTATGGAAATTTCTTACAGGCACTAAGTCGACTCGGTCTCTCGGATGCTGAAAAAATGGAAATTTACACGATGGTAGCTGCGGTTCTTCATCTTGGTAACATCACTTTTGAAGACAATCCTGAAGACACCAAAGGCGGTTCGAGAATACCTCCCAGTTCAGAGAAGGCAGTTTTGATGTCAGCCAAGTTACTGTCAGTTGATCCTGAAGAACTGCGACAGTGCCTTGTTTCCAAGGTCATGCAGACGAGTCGTGGAGGCATCAAAGGAACTGTGATTATGTACGCATTAAGGGAAAAATAATACAGATTAAGAAAGTATTCAAGCAATTGTTCTCAAGTCCTTTTAAACCTCTGAATTTCATCAACAGGGTACCTCTGAAGGTTTATGAAGCCAACAACGCTAGAGATGCACTTGCTAAAGCTATTTACAGTAAACTTTTTGATCATATCGTGGCCCGAATTAATAAGAGCATCCCCTTCAAAGCTTCCAGTTACTATATTGGTGTCCTCGATATTGCCGGATTTGGTAAGTGCTTCATTTTTAGATTATTCTAATAAAGATCGTTTATTCAAATAAATCTCTCCACTTTTAGAATACTTCAAGGTGAATAGCTTCGAACAGTTTTGTATTAATTACTGCAATGAGAAACTGCAACAGTTTTTCAATGAAAGAATCCTTAAATATGAGCAAGAATTGTATGCTAGAGAATCTCTGAATGTACCGAAGATTTCCTACGTTGACAATCAGGATTGTATTGGTTAGTGCTTCTTTTTATTTTAGGTAAAATTTGGTAAGCACTTGGTATTAAATTTGGGTTTTCCAGATCTCATCGAATCTAAGAATACTGGTATCTTCAGTTTACTTGATGAAGAATCTAAACTTCCAACGCACAGCTTTGCCCACTTTACAAGCGAAGTTCACCGAACATGGAATGGCCATTTCAGAATCACGTTACCTCGAACTTCAAAATTGAAGGCTCATCGAGAACTTCGAGATGACGAGGGTTTTGTTATTCGACATTTTGCTGGCGGAGTTTGCTATCAAACGGTATGTTCAGACTTCAATTGACAGGAGATTAAATATTATCAGAACTTTTTAACATTTAAATTTTTGCATTATAGAAACAATTTATCGAAAAGAACAACGACGCTCTCCATGCTTCATTAGAAGGTCTAATCCAAGAAAGTGACAACAAGTTTCTTCGCACTCAATTTGCCAATCACTCTAGTCAAAAGGGGAAGCTGACATTCATCAGTGTCGGCAGCAAATTCAAAACACAATTAGGCGAACTAATGGATAAACTTAAGAGCAATGTGAGTTCGCATTTTTGTATTCACTTGTAGCTTCCATATTTCTGATGAATCTGATGAAGATAATGAAATATTTCTGCATTTATATAGGGAACAAATTTCATTCGTTGCATTAAACCCAACAATGAAATGGTTGCTCATCGTTTCGATGGAAATAACATTCTGGGACAACTTCGCTGTTCCGGCATGACTTCCGTTTTGGAATTAATGGAACATGGCTATCCAAGCAGAGTTCCATTCCAGGAACTTTACAACATGTACAAGTCCTATTTGCCTCCTGAACTCGCAAAACTTGACCCCCGATTTTTTTGCGAGGTAAATGGTCTTGATCTTTTAGACTTTTTTAGATTCGAAATTTAAAAGTTTTCTAAATGTCTAAATTCTTTCTTTGATTTAAAGGCTCTGCTTCACAGTCTACATCTGAACAAGAAAGACTTCAAATTCGGAATAACGAGAGTCTTCTTCAAACCGGGAAAATTCGCCGAATTTGACAAGATCATGAAATCAGATCCGGAAAATTTGGAAAAGCTTGTAGCTAATGTGAAGAAATGGCTCTTGAAATCGAGGTGGAATAAAGTGCAGTTCTGTGCCCTATCTGTGATAAAACGTAAGTGTTTTCATATTTTCAAAGTGTCTTTCATATTTCCGAAATACTTTTTCCATCTACTTTTATCTTAATAAACATCTCTTTGCAGTGAAAAACAAGATCATTTACCGTCGTAATCATCTGATCGTCATTCAAAAAACAGCGCGGATGTATTTCGCCAAAAAACAACACCAACCGCGTATCAAAGGCATCGTCAAAATTAAGAACCTTAAGAGCCAGCTTGCAAGGATGGAGGAAACTTCGAATCAGTTGAAAACTGCCAAGGAAAAGAGCATCAACGACATCAAGAGTCTGCAGGTTGAATTGGAAGCTGCAGTCCAGAAAATTAAGGTATTTTTTAAAAATTAGTTTCTCTGATGAAAAATATAGAAAGGATCAACAGTAGATACAATAATATTACGTGTGTGTTTTATTTTTATTTATTTATTATTATTTTTATTTATTTTTTTTTTTTTAGAAAAATCCAAAGATCAAAGCAACAGAGATTGATGCGACCTATTCGAACTTAGTAAACCAGGTCAACAGACAAATGGCTTCCCTGCAAGATATGGTTAAACAACAAAAGATTGCTGAAGAACAGGAGAGACTGAGAAAGATACAAATGGAGATGGAGAAAGAGAAAAAGCGGAAAGATGAGGAAGAACGGAAGAAGAAGGAAGAGGAATACAACAGGAGGCAGAGGCATGAAATTGAGAGTAGGAGAAAAATTGAAGAGGTGGAGAGACGAAGGCAAGAAGAGGAAGATTTAAAAACTGCGGCTGCTCTTCAAGTAATTATACTATTTTTATATCATTTTCCTCACTTGCTTCTCCTTCTGAAAATATCTTCTGAAAATTAATATTTTCTCTTAATTTAAATAAAGGCACAACTAGAGAAGGAAGCGATGGAAGAAAACCATTATCGCGAGATCCTGGAGCAAGAAAGAAGAGACCATGAGTTGGCACTCAGACTTGCTCAGGAATCCAACGGACAAGTCGAAGACTCTCCTCCTTTAGCACGCAGGTAATTTTATTTGAATAGTTCTTTGTCAGATACATTTAATACTTATATCCTCGCAGCTATTTGGGGCAAAAATTGTATATGCTTGTGAAAAGTTATACAGAACAAGTCAGACTGATACTTGAAAAATGTATATTTTAAAACCTTGAAATAACCCCATATAAATTCAAATTGCAATTTTTAGCATTAATCTTGACTTGATTTCTGACTCGCGATGTATTGCAAAAAAAATACTTACTTTCTGTTGCAATTGACAGCAGTCCTGACGCACGGGTAACAACGACAAGCAACAATAGGCTCATAAGGTATTCAAAATTTCAGGGAATTGGCATGCAAATATATTAAATAATCTCCCGTACTTTTACGTATTGCTTTTTTAATATCTTAATTAGCATGGATTCTGCACTCTTGGTAGATGGCCTGCACGATTTCTGGAAATTAATAAAATAATTATGGAGGATGTTTGTAGTTTGATTGTAGTTCTTATCTTTACTCTGCATGTTTTATAAAATAACTACTTATTTCTAGAGGGAAACGCTTTTTTTCCTGCACGTTTTAATCAATACTTTGATGCACTTTTCTACGAGAATGTATACTAAATTGTTTTTGAGTTAACATACTTATATTATATATTATAATTATACTACGTATTCAATAATCATCTTCATCGTTTATTAAAATAGTACTTCCTTCAGGTCAGAGCAAGTTCGCAGTCAACAAGCAGCAATGTCGAATAAGAAGTACGACCTATCAAAGTGGAAATATTCAGAATTACGAGATGCCATTAACACGTCCTGCGATATTGAGCTACTTGAGGTACAAAATGTTTTTTCTTTCCTTTAGATAACAGAAGTGCAGATTTAATTAAGTAATTAAATTATTTATTTAATTTAGGCATGTCGACACGAATTTCATCGCAGACTGAAAGTGTATCACGCTTGGAAAGCAAGAAATAGAAAACGCACGACAATGGATGAAAATGAAAGAGCGCCTAAATCAATTATGGAAGCAGGTAGATAATTTGAATAAATTGTGATTTAAATCAATTTTAGATAATATATTTAAAAAGTCTACAGAACTCTTTTTTGTTGACTGGTGTATGCCTACTTTGTCTAATTTTTCTTTATATTACAGCATCAAGAACGCCACATACACCACTAAAACAACCGATTGTAGAATCCTCTCAAAGATTCTTCAGAATTCCCTTTGTCCGGCCGTCTGCAGCTGGCCAATCTGATAATCCGAACACAGGAGGGAAAAGGGGTTGGTGGTATGCCCACTTCGATGGACAGTATGTTGCAAGACAAATGGAGTTGCATCCTGATAAGCCACCCATTCTATTGGTTGCTGGTATGTACAAAAATCTTCAAAAATTTGTATCTTGATAAGATAAGGCGGAACTTGAAAACGTGAAAGATTTTTAACTAAGGCTGACAGTGATTTGAGGAGAGATTAGACACATCACGGGCATTTAATATTAGATATTACTCAAAATTTGAGTAGCAAAAAATATGGAGATTAGCTATTTATCATTCTTAATCTTTTATTCACCGTTTGCACATCTTTTTCACGCCTCTATTCTTTGCTTCGTGAAAACAGGCATTGACGACATGCAAATGTGTGAGCTGAGTCTGGACGAGACTGGTTTAACGAGAAAACGTGGAGCTGAGATCTTGGAACATGAGTTTAATCGTGAGTGGGAACGTCACGGCGGCAAACCTTACGTCATACCTGGTGACCGCAAGAAATGAATCCCATTCGCCGTTGACAATTACCATGTGTTTTCAGTTCCAGTGTCAAGAATGATGTACTGGCCACGTTACAAACAGATACAAAAACACCAGACTTTTTTCAGTCATCAGTTTCTTATCATTAAAATTCTACAAATAATTGTGTGAGTTGGTAGTTTTTCACTTTTTTCTGTTCGTGATTCTTCAATTTTATTGTCAGTAAATAAGTAAATAAGTATTTATTTCATATTGAGCTTTTGCATCCAACAAATTTTCATCAAGAAGTACCTTCAGTGCCTTCGTAGTATGTAATGCACTGTTGAAATTTAAAATATCTTTTGTTATCGTTCATTAGAGACTGTGAATACAATTTATAAGTATAAAAAATTGCTCTTTAGAGTTTATATAAAAAAGAGAAGATTCTCGCAAATCAGTTATTAAAAGATGAGAGAAATATTTTTGCGATTAATCCTTTTAAAAACTTCTCTTTTTCATTGTTGAAGATGATTTAGATTCGTATTTAGAGTATTTTCAGAAAAAAATTCTCCCAAGATATTTCAAAGTATTTAAGTATTTATGCGAATGAATATCTACGCAATGATAAATACAACATATATCTAAGTTTATATATTGTATTATAGTTTTGCCTTTGAGTGGGTATTTAGTTCAATCTTTGCTGCTTATTCGTAATATAAAAGACGATATAATGTGATGATACTTCCAAAATCCAAATAAATATAGAGAAGAGTTTAATTTTGATTTTATATATATATATATATATATAAATGTTACATTTACAAAGTTTACGGTATTTAAATTTCATATTCTACGTATTCTGCGTATAAAAATAATATTCTTTTGGTACTAACGTGATGCTGGATTTCTTTAAATCTATAAATATAACTTCATAATGATATATTAATTGCTATTTGGTTGTACCCAGCCGCCGAAACCTCTTTCAAGCTCCTTTGCAACAGCCAAACATAATCTGTCTTGATTTCTAGCAGCAACCACCTGTGAAGAAAAATATATAAATTCCTGATTTTAAATAAGCGCGGATTTGCAACACTACTATGGGAGTTACCTGAAATCCGATGGGAAGGCCGTCTTTGTTCAATCCCATTGGAACTTGAGTTGATGGAAATCCAAAAATGTTAAATAACACACAGTAAGCTGCGGCAGTAAATTTCAGAAACGATTCATTGTGTGCAAGGGCAGGGCTTATAAAAGACGGAATTAACAATACTCCATTAGTTCCAAGCATATTCTAAAACAAAATACATTAAATACTTTAAAGTTATATGTACATTTTTCTGCTCTGTATGCATATTTGTATTTAATTAAAAAGTCAATAGCGCTACAGAGCGAAAAGATATCGAATTATAGTATTTGTTGAGTAAAATGAGAAAATCGAAAAGTTAGAAATTTATTGATTGGTTTCAACGCCCTTAAAAAAATTATTTACAATTACCTCCATTGCAATTTGTAATTCCTTGGATTGTTTTTGATAATTGGGCATTTTCGACTCACTCAAGAATCCTTTAGTATCCTTTAACATTTTCAGTATAATTGTATTTTTGGTGTAATCTGATAATCCAAAAAGAGCTTTTGCCATTTCGATCCACGGATTTTTCTCATGCTGAAAATATTAAAGTTGCGACAATTATAGAAATTATCTTTTGTTCAGCCAATGCAGTTGATGAATATTTTCGCAACTTTTTTCACGTTCTAATTTATTTTGAGAGGGAAATACTTACTTTTGGGTCATCTGGGTTTATTAACAATTGAGGCATATCCTCCATCGTGAAGAACATTACTACCACTATCTCGTAAATTTCCTGTAGATTGTTAATCTTTGCCTAAACAATTTAAATCTTTTAAAATGACCTAAATAAAAATGGAAGAATTCTACAAGAATTTGTGTTTTGAACCTAATGTAGTTAAGTATAGAGACTCACGCGATTAACATTAGCGCCTCGACCTTGAAGAAATTGAGCAGCCTTTTTAATAGAATTTTTAATATCATCGGTTACTGATAAGTCCCCTATACTTCTCGTAAATTCTTCCATATGATATACATTTAACTTGGCAAAATCGACCGGTTCATCTAACCGTAAATTCTCTTTACAATTTTTACTCATAAGTTTCACAGTCAAAATAAGATCATCGGCGTATCTAGTCATAGGACCCAGAACCAAATATTTTTGAAAGATAGGAGACTTTGCGATTGGAAAATGTCCTTGAATCGGAATAATTCCTGGAATTCAGAAAATTTTTCAATATTCAATCACATAGTTGAAAATAATTAAACGTGGTAGTGAGCTCTTTGTCAATTTATTAATTATACCAGGAGAGGGCTTATGACCAAATACTCCATTAAAGAGAGATGGTAGCCTAATCGAGCCGGCTATATCCGAACCAATTCCAATTATTGATGCTCCTGCACCAAGTAGTGCACCCTAAACAAAAGAGAAATCAAAATGTGGTCATAATACTTTTCTTTTTTTCGTAATTTATCTTCAGATGGAAATTACCTCTCCTCCGGAAGAACCACCGGCTATTCGCCTGGTATCATAAGGATTATTTGTAGTACCGTAAAGATAGTTTGCTGAATCGAAACCTGAACATATTTCCGGTGTGTTTGTAACACACAAAGGAATCGCTCCTGCCTCTTTTAACGATTGCACTACCAAAGAATCTTCGAAAGCTTTTTCTCCTCGTCTTACTAAAGTACATCCTGTTTGACTATACCCTGAAACAAATTAAAAATAGATCCAACCTACTTGAAGTAATATTTGCATACAATTTTATTTGTTATATACCTTTTAGACCGCAAGATTCTTTAACAGTGAAAGGAACACCATAAAGAGGTTGCTCGATTTCTAATCTTGAGATGTTTACCCCTCCAGCTTCAAGTTTTTTATCGCAAGCTCTTGCATCTCTGATAGCAGCTTCGAACCGATTTTCAACGACAGCATTCAAGTGAAGATTTACTGCTTTGATCCGTTCAATATAAGCTTCTATCACTGCTTCGCTTGAAATCTTTTTTATTAAAAAAAGTTAAAGTTAGTTAACTCCAAGTTACAAAAAAATTCTAAACTTTAATCATATGTAAGAAATATTACCACTCTGTTTCTAATTTTACTTCCTAATTCTTTAGCACTCATGAACAAAAGTGGATTTGTTATTGGTGGAAGAACTGCTGTTCTTTGGTGATTCAGAAGCCAATAAATTGGTTGCAAGATTGTTCTTACATATTTTAACAGAATCATAAAAAGTCTAATAGTGAAATCCATTCTGAAATTTAAAAAATTTAAATTATGTGAAATCTAAATTTGGAATCGTACACTCCTCTCAACGAATCTATTATTGTTTGGCACAATGAAATTAGAAAGTCCTGCAGCTAATTCGAAAGCTTTCTGGTTTTTTTTATTAATACCAATTGCACATTTCTCAAATTCTTCATATTTAAATTTTGAGAGCCTTCAAACTTTTCTTATAGATTTAAAAATATTTCCTATTTGTCTAGTTTGGATCTTTTTAACTACTTCCTGCATGAAATTGTTATTCAACTTTCTATTCTATCTGAAATCATGATACGAAATTTCCTTTAAAATTTGATGTATAATACTTTATTTTGTTCTTACAAGATTAGTGTATTGGAAATGTAAACACGGCAATGAAAATATAAGCAAGGCAAAAAAGGACCTTGCTTTGAGGACCTTGAGTCAATGTTAACGAGACATGTCATCAACTTCTAGACATATGTCTATTACCTTTGCGTATACTCGTTTCAAAAAGGAAATCGAATATAATACAGCTCTTCAGTAATAACATAATTTTTTTGTATCAATTGCATCGTTACGTAAATTAACATAATATGAACTTATCATGTTTGAAGTAAATTGTATAACAAATTATCTTGATACAACAGATGTAATTCAATTGCATAATTTTTGCATTCTCATTCATAATCGTTATCGAATTTTCAATAATAATTTAATAAATATGCTAACATACAACTGCACGTATTTAAAAATATTTGCATATTAGTATGTATTTTTTTCCTGAAGTTGAGTAACGCCCAATTATTAATTATTAAAAAAATAAAAAAAATTTTTCTCAAGCAGATTAAAATATAATTCAAGTATTTAATAAAACATTTTATTAATGCACTCTCATCAAGGAAAAAAATTGGAAAGTCTCTTTTGCGGTCCGTTGATCTGTTGCACGTGCAATTTCCTTCGAACTGGTAACTCGTAACTATTAGCCATAAAGGGAATAATTTCAACTCTCAGTAATTCTTTTCGTTTAGGTGATAGCCGATTAATGCGAACTGAATTCCGCATCAATTGCGTAAGATGTAAAGCAAGTGTAATTAACATTTTTGTGTTAAAGAAGAGCCAGAAAAATGTTTGTTCGAATGAAGAAAATTGATTTCTTTGATCCAAGAGACTTTTTTCAATTAACAAATATCTCTTTTATTCAAAGAAATTTTCTTCGACCAACTCTAATAAATATTTTTTCTGAGACATTTCATAATCCATATTTACTTATTAAAAATCTTATTTATTGTCAAATAAAGTCCAGTTATTTAAAATCCGTCAGTTTTACTTTCAGTGAAAGTTGTGCAACCCGAAAACTTTCGATAATTAACATTGAAAATATCAATTAAGTGTTACATTTTACGCAAAGAATGTACAGCAAATGAGAATAGAATCAATTTTTTTTAAGTATATACAAGAATTGGCATCCTGGTTTGAGTTTTAAGTTTATTTCAAAGTCAATGATTAGAGTCCCCTTAGGTCGTAACTTGTAATAATTATAATCGCAAACCACACATTAAACATACGTCTTTAATTAATTTGTAAAAAAGCTTTATGATGCACGTAAGCACTTTAATGTTTTGGCCATTATAGGCCTTTATCGTTGACATTCTTCTTTGATTTTATTAGCATATTAAAAGTTAAGTATTGATTTACAGCTTTTTGCATGCAAATATTTTTTACTACTAAAGTGGACAAAACATGTTGATGACCTCAACCTTCCTCGAAAAAGCATTATCAATAATTGTTTGCAAAAATTTATATTTACGTAAAGTTTAATTTTAAAGATAGTCTAAGTGGTTTTCTGGCCTTGAACTTTAACCGACTTGCTAATAGGATCTGCTCTGCATTGATAAGTGACAGTCAATATTAATGATATGTAATGATATGCATATGTCGATGCGATAACCCCAGAAATATAAATATTATCAGTGATATAATTCGATTTATCGTATATGTAATATATAGATAAATTTAAGGACATAGTTTACTTACTATATAAGAACAAATTTAGTCTCGTCAGCTTTACGTTATTATTATGAACGTAAAGTTGATGAAACTAAATTTACTTTTATAGTATAAGTAATACATGCCCTTAAACAAATTTTTTAACCTGTTAATGAATGGAACTTGTTAACTCATATGTATGTGTTATATATTTCCATAAGTTAAGTCTGAAGACAGATTTAAACTAAGGTGTAACAAAAACAAGCTCTAAAGAAAATTGCTAGATTTTTTTCTGATGAAGGTGAACTTTGTAATAATTTCTCATCTTGATTAAAAAAAAAAAAAATAATTATTACATATCTAAAATTTTTTCCTCTATAGTGTAAAGGTTGCAGGTTGCCCTTGTGCCAAGTGCATATTTTAAAATATTCTACATAAATCATCTTTGCAAAGCTCAACATTCACTTGGAATCCCATATTTTCTAAGAAACCTGTGTACTTAAAGTGTGTACTTATTGCAATTTCCACAAAAGCAAATATGTAACAAACGTGAAGAGAATAAAAAAGTTTTTATCTTTTAAAGAGATGACATTGAAATGGAAGAATTTTCTTATTGTTGTGAAAAAAAAAAAATTATTTTATGCACTGCAAGACTTAATTAAAGTTATTTTTTGAATGATTCAACTCAAATTATGCTAATTTCTAAGCAACTCAAAATATGTTAATCCGTTAAGTGCATATTCTCTGAAACTATACTAAAGCGATATTTATTTAAAATTTTCCATGCATCACAGTATGTATTATTTTTTCTCTATCACGAAATTTCTATCCCATCTCACGTTTTTCTCATTTCTATTGTGTAATGATTTAAAATAAGTGTTTTTATCAGTTAGCAAAATGCAAAAGGCTCTATCCTAAATTTAAACTTACCTCTTGCTTTTCAAACTGTATACCGAGTCTCCAAGTGAATAAAAGATAAAAATTACAGATTTCTTCTTACAGAAGTTATGACACTAGAATTATTTCACACTATTTTGGAAAACTAAAACATTATATAAAAAGAATGTTAAGAATGTTTTTGAAGGACCCTCGGTCGACTTCGTAAGCTCAACACGAGAGCGAATAATGAACTGTTGGTTTTCCGTTGACCACCTACCAACTCTTTAACCATTGCAGTTGTTTGATATAAGGAGGAAACTTAATTTCCTCATCAATTTTTAAACTTTACACTACACGTAAATAAACATGAAAGACACAGTGACTTACTTTTAACATACATAGCTCTGGAAATAAGTGGATTCCAAATAGAAGAGGGGGACAGGTCCCCTCTCTCTCAAACAAAATGAACTACTTTCAATTGTTTCCTTTTTTTTTACATAGACGCATTCGACGCATTCAATCGCTACAAGACGTTTTCTTTTTAAGATAGAACTGCTTTGCAACAAGTGTTACATAAATTGTAGGAATTTTAATTTTATGAATTGTAAGAAGGTATACGTTTTTTTCTAACTACATTAATTAATATCCTTGAACTTTATCGATTTTCTTATCATTCAATTCATTCCATTCGCTTTTCCTGCATTAGGATACTCAACTATTTACCAAGTGTAAGTCTCTTTTACTCTTCATTATTCTCTTTGTATTATATTTTCTAGAAAAAAATTACAGCTTCTAATTTTCTTTCACAGCTAAGAATTACAGCCCTTGGATTTTCTGTAGTAAATAAAACTCCTCAACTAGCTCCTGAATAAGGATATTTTTCTGAAGGGGATAAAAACATTCATGCTAGTTATAGCACGAATATATACATATATACATTCAGGTTCGAATTTGGATCGAAAAGTAGTCCGGGGAAAAATACTCTTGACCGGCCCACTTCCCTCCCTCGTTATTAATTTAAAAAAACTAAAAACTGCTTTTTAAAATAAATTTTTTTTATCGTACCGGCCCATCGGAATTTTTCCCGATTTTCCACATTACCAATTCGGGCCTGATGTAAGTAAACACTTGTAACTACGAAAAGATTGATAATTATTACATTGTTCAGAACTTTGATTTACTGTAATTGAAAATAGAAAACATTGACTTAATTTGAAAACTGGCTATAAATCTACTTTTGTACACATAACGATCTTCATTTGCGCAAATATTAGTATACCAGATAAAAACTTTCCTGCATTGCTACATTTTTCCTTTAAAACGCAATACGAATTCAAAGGAGTAGTACACCCAAGCTTTAAATAATTTATTATGATAATGAAGTTTTAGGTATCATGAATTACCCAAATTTTGATTAAATGCAAGAAATTGTTTATATAATTCCATCAGAAGCGAAAAAAGAACATATGTAAATAATAAATTTAATACAAATATTACATTTCAATAGATCTAAGTGAAAATTGAAAGAGAGTATGAAAATATCAAAGTTTGTGTGCTGGAAAAAGTGTTGTTTCGCTATAAATTATGCTGAAAAAAAAGAAACGAGTCATGGAAGTTCTCAAAATAAAGGAACAGCAGCTTATCTACGACAATTTGCAAGCATTTTTACTGGTAAGGTCTCGTATAATATGTTTACTTATCATATTTCAATTTTTCTTTATTTTACGTCATTCACAAAATTTTTCATTCATATTTTATACTCCTAATATTTAACATATTCAATTTACATTCCATATTGTAATTAAAGTAAATAAATCAATTTGTATTAAAAGTGACATCTTTTGTTGAAAATTTATTTATTTATTTATTTATTAAAATTTATCAATTTTTAACTAGAATTATGCGTACAGAGTGAGAAAATATCAAATTCAAATATTTTTTAAGTAAAATTAAAATATTGAATTTTGAAGTTAGATTTTGAATTCTTCGTTTTATGCAAAAAGTATCGAAACTAAATATTTTTTCGCTCTGTACACAGTCTTATATTTAAAAAAAGATTAGTGCCACAGAACGAAAAAATATTTATCTATAATTTTCGTTGAGTAAAATAGAGAATGGAATTTTGAGCTTGACACTTGGGTCCAACGCAAAGATGATCTAAATTGACAGTCTGCGTACACTTTTCCTATGTTTATGAGGTCAATTATCTTACTATATTTAAACTTAAGTAAAATGTCTAATCAGTTACGGAAAAATTAATCTTTCTTGGTTTTGATAATCTTATAATAATCTTTGCAAGATTAGCAAGCAATAAAATAATGTACTGTGTACATAATTAAACTTTTTTTTCTCAGGCTACATCCTAATGATAGACGCTGGAGTCCAGGCAACATGGTCTTCATCAGCGTTGCCCTATTTAACAAGCAAAGAATCAGAAATTCCTGTGACACTCCATCAAGGAACCTGGCTGGCCTCCATTTGCAGTATATCTTCAATAATCGGATTTCTTCTATATCCTCTAACAATGAATCGATTCGGCAGGAGGTACACAATTTTATTTTTCGCTCTGGCCCAGGTCATCTCTTGGATTTTATTAAATTTGGCCTCCAGCTACGTGTTCCTTTGCATATCAAGGGTTGTAGTTGGCACAAGTTATGGTGGAACTGTCGGCATTCTTACAATCTATATAGGCGAAGTTACAGAGAAAAATGTTAGAGGAATGTTCCTCTCATTTGACAAGATTTGTGTGAATTTGGGAGCTTTTCTTATCAATGCTGCCGGAGCTTTTTTCTCTTACAAGACTATGAATTTAGTTATGATTTTGACACCTCTCATTTCACTCGGGGCTTTTCCATTCATGCTAGAGACTCCATATTATTATTTATTGAAAGGAAAAGACAAAGAAGCGATAAAAACACTAATGAAACTGTCAAGAGTGAAAAAACCTGAACTGGTTATGGATGATATTGAAAGAATGAAGGTGAATATTGAGCAATGTAAAAGATGCGAAAATAGTAGTTTCAAAGAAATTTTTATTGATAGAGGTAGTCTAAGGGCCTTAATTATTAAGTTCCTCACAGAGTTTATTTATTCATTTTCTGGGTTTTTAGCTATTCAAGCTTATGCTCAAGAAATTTTTAGCAGTAGTGGTTCAACTTTAGGACCAGCTTATGAGGCAATGATAATGACTGGTGTACAAGTAATTGTAGGATTTCCATCTTCTCTATTAGTCGATCATTGGGGAAGAAGGTCAGCTTATTTATTTTCTGGAATAATGTCTGCGATTATGTTAGGAATAACAGGATTGTTCTTTTTTTTTAAATTCGTTATGAAAACTGATGTTTCAAGTGTTACGTGGATTCCTTTAGTGAGCATGGTTTTGTATATGATTGTGTGTAACATAGGATTAACGACTATTCCTTATATATATTCTGGGGAGCTTTTCTCGGTGAAAGTGAAAGGTATAGCTGGGATGTTCTCTATGATTTCTTCAGCGATATTCGGTTTTTTAGCGAAACTTATGCTTCCGTTTGTAAATGAAGCTGCTGGTATTTACACAACTTTTTGGATTTTTGCAACTGTTGCAATTATTGGTCCACTCATCGTTTTTTACATAACTCCGGAAACTAAGGGTACAAATCTAGAAAAAATCTTAGAATTATTGAGTAGGAAAGGAAAAGCTAGTTCTATTAAGAAAAGCGAGCATTAAATTGAAGAAGAAGAAGAAGAAGAAGAAGAAGAAGAAGTTTTAATAAACCTACAATTTTTGTATTTTAAAAATATCTGTACAAATAATATATACATATATAAACGTTTCTTATCGCTTTCTTTATGTTTATCTGCTACGAAAAATTAATTTTAATTGTTAGTTTTTTAATGGGTTGTCTGAAAACCTGCAATATGATTACCAAATCACATTACTTATACTGGGGGTTCTAAATATTTGCAGTGCACGTTTACTTGCAGGAAAAATACATGTATTATATAATGTTAATGTTTCAAGATAAGCATTTGATAAGCATATTAATAATATCAATTGATAAGCATAATGAAATCTTTGATCTTCATAGATATTGATGAAATGATCAGTTTAAATTCAGCCTGCGAAGATTGAGAATTACTTTGTGACAAAAAAAAATGTCACTGACAATAAAATACGTTTTTCAAAAGCTTCTATTCCTTCAAATTCTTATAGTCATCGCCCAGGTACAGGTAATATTTTCTACTATCTTTACGATAATTATATATTCAATTTGGAATTATTGTTACGCTAACGAGATATTTTCTTCTAATTAAATTTTTCTAATTTATTTCAATTAGTGCAGTGAAGATGAACTAGATGAGTTAGCTGTGGAAAATTTTCGCAATTATCTTCGAATTGAATCAGTGCAGCCAAATGTCAATTACGGTACACATGTATTATTAATTACAATTAGTTATTCATAACTTATTATGTGCAATGTCTTTATATTGGTATAACTTCTTTCACTCTATAAATTTGTTTTACTTTTCAGATGAATGTATAAAATTTTTGCAAGAACAGGCCGAGTCCGTGGATCTCCTAGTAAAAATTGTAGAAGTGCTTCCTAAAAAACCAGTCTTAATTATGACATGGGAAGGCATTGAACCAGAAAAGCCATCGATATTCTTGAGTGGACATATGGACGTTGTATCTGTCTCTCCTGTAAGTTAAAAACATTAAAGGCTCTTAAAATTAGTATTATAAATATTGGAATTACATAAATTTCAGGACGATTGGAAATATCCACCATTCGAAGCCCATATGGATGAAAACGAAGACATTTATGCACGTGGATCTCAGGATATGAAAAGTACTAGCATTATGCACATAGAAGCGATTCGACGCCTAAAAATGAGTGGAGTTCGTTTTTCCCGAACCATTCACATAGGATTTATTCCAGATGAAGAACCTGGACTCATTGGGATGAAAGCTTTTGTAAAGACACAAGAATTTAAAGACTTGAATATTGGTTTTGGAATGGACGAGGGAGGAGTTGCTGAAGGTAAATAGTAAACTAAGTGCCGTAATTTACCGAGCGTACCATATATTTTTTTTTCTCCACGGTTTCTTCTTTTGAAAGTAGATAGAAGACATCTTTTGTTGAAATTTTGAGAAATTACAGAAAATATTTCGACGTGTACGTGCACTGATATATTTTCTGTCATTTTCTAAAATTTCACTGAGATAACTTTATTTAAAAAATTAGAAGTTAGAAAAAGAAGGTATGTTCGGTAAAAAGTGTCGTCATACTTTACTATTTATCTTTAATCCAGGAAACAAATTCAATCTGCTATATGCAGAAAAAACTATAACAAGACTATGGGTAGATTGTTATGGTACATCTGGGCACGGATCCATATTATTTGACAATACAGCTGGAGAAAAAATGAGAGTCATCATAGATAAATTTATGAACTTTAGAGCTTCACAAAGCGAGAAATTGAAGGATCCTAAAGTGAAATCATGGAATGTTACTTCAATTAATTTGACTATACTTCGAGTACGTATCAATGTTTCACAAAAAAATCGTTTATTCTATTACTATTCTATTTTATTCTATTTTATTACTATTCTAATTTATCACTGTAAAATCTAATAGGGTGGTATGGAAGTCAACGTAATCCCCAGTAAACTTTCAGCCGCGTTTGATATTCGATTTCCACCCGGCGTTGCACATGAACCATTTAAAAATATGATACAAGAATGGTTTAAGGAAGCTGGTGAAGGTGTAAATTACACTGTCATAAGTGAAAATCATCCCGTTCAAATTACGAAATTGGATGAGAGTAACAGGTTTTGGCAAGCTATGAAGAAAACTTGCGATGATTATGATCTGGAATTGAACCCCACGGTCACTTCAGGTGGCACCGATGCTCACTTTTTACGAAGTGTAAGTCTCTTTTACGCTACATTGTTCTCTCTGCATTATATTTTCTGGAAAAAAGTTACAGCTTCTAATTTTCTTTTACAGCTGGGAATTCCAGCCCTTGGATTTTCTGCAGTAAATAAAACTCCGCAACTAGCTCATGCTAATAACGAGTTCCTGAACAAGGATATTTTTCTGAAGGGGATAAAAATATTCATGCTAGTTATAGCGGCTGTGGCGAATGTTTAAAAAAATATTAAATTGATTTATTGTGATTGAAAATAGAAAAAATTGACTTTTTTGAAAACTGACCATAAATCTTAATAAAGGTACCATATTGATTTTGTTCGGAAGCATCAATCAAAATTTGTCAAACAACTCCTTCTACGCTCGGAGGTGGTTGCCAACCACCAAAAGTCCTTTCGATTTCTTTGGCTACAGCGATTGTCAAATGATCGCAATTTGGTTTGGCTGCGATCTGAAATAAAGAAAAAAAAATAGCATGTGAACATTTCTTTTAAATTACTATATTATAAAATATAGGTATTGCTGTTTATTGAATTATTGTTCACCTGGAGACCAATCGGAAGTCCTTTTTGATTTAACCCCATTGGACATTGAGTAACCGGAAATCCCAAAGAATTGAAAATCATCATATACGTAACATTACAGAGCTTGTGCATAATCTCATAAGGAAAATGTGCCGCAGATGGAAAAGTAGGATAAATTAAGACTCCATTGTTTCCAAGTATCTCCTAAAAAAATCACTAATAAATAATTAATAAATGTTTTGAAAAGGTTAATATTAACGGTAATAAATATTATGTAAATGGATATCGACTTGTTGTACCTCGAGATGTTTTCTCACAGATTGATTCTTCTCTGCCATTCGAGTTTTAAATGACTTTGGTAGTTTATCACTAGATTTCTTCAAAATACCATATAGTATGGCATGAATTGTATGAGGTGATAAGAAACACAGGAACTTCAAAAATTCCCAGGAAACACTCTTCCATTCCTAAAATAAAGAATATTCTCATATACACAACGAATTAATAATTAAAAATTAATAAAATCACAAAATATATCTCATACTCGTGGGTCAGTTCCCTTCATAAAAATGGACTCTACGCCTTCAATTTCTGTGAGAACAGTTGTTGCAAACTCAAAAGCGTACTTTAAGTCCTTCACATCTATCTTAAAAAATGCATAAAATATTAAAGCGTTTCTTTATCTTTTTCTGAGCAGACAACAATATATAAAAATACCTTTTGAACAATCGAACCATGCGCATTTTTCAAATGTCCAGTAAGTCGTTGTATTGCCGATTTCATATCTTCGTCAATGGCATTAACGACTCCATTTTTACTGTCATGATCCATGTAAAAATATTTCAATTTCTTTAAGTCTACCTGAATATAATGAAAAGAGAAATTAATGCACTGAATTCTTTACATTTTTTCAATTGCTTGGATACACAAGTTCGAAGTACTATAGAAACATACTTTTTGATTAAGGCGATTTGTTACTTCCGGATCCTGACTCATGACTTTCAGAAACATCGGAAGGTCCTCCGCATATCGAACCATAGGGGCAATGCAGAAGAAGAAAGGCCAATTTTTATCAAGACAATCCGGGGTGTGTCCAGAAACAGAAACCCAGCCTAAAAAAAGATTTAATTTATTTTTTTCAAGATTAAAAAACGTATAACGATAGTTGACAATTTTTTATTTCAGAAAGGAATCTTTAAATTTACCTGGAGTTGGCTTATGACCGAACACACCGCAAAACATTGCCGGAAGTCTACAGGAGCCGCCAATGTCTGATGCGAGACTAAGAACTGAAGCCCCGGCTCCTAAAAGGGCAGCCTATAAACAAAAGACAAAAACCATAAATTAAATTGCTTCAATCAACTGGTAACCCTAGTTAAGTTGATTAAATCAACTATGTAGTAACATATTCTATATCAGTATCTAAAACACTTGAATCAACTGAAAGCACTTGGTAACACAACTGCTTGAAACACTCAAGTCAAGTGGTACCACTTGCTACTACAACTTAAGTCACTTAAATCAACTGGTATCACTTGGTACCCTTACTTAAATCACTTTACGTCTATTTGCTACGTTAGCTTTTTTAATTTAGTCCCTGAAAACCTGAAATATGGTTACAAGTGCCAACTCACGTGACTTCTACAAGGCCTTAAGGGTGGAGCCAAGTTCCAATTTATAAACTCGATTTCTTCATTTTACTTAACAGATATTAAAATTGGAATTTTTTCCCTCTGCATAATTAATCAATTTTTAACTAGAATTATGCGCGAGAAAATATCTGATTCAAATATTTTTTAAGTGGAATGAAAATACTCAATTTTTAAGTTAGATTTTGAATTGTTCGTTTTATGTAAAAAATATCGAAATTAAATATTTTCTCTCTCTGTATGCATCAGTCTTACATTAGAAAAAAGAGCTTAATACTTAGGTCCAACGCCCTTAAGTGTATTTTATTTGTGCTTTTATTAAACGGAGATTTAAAATTTATAAACGGGAATTTGGTGAACGAAAATTAGTATAAACTCTGATTAAATCACTAAAAACATCATCTTCTGTTACTATAAGAAATATTTCCGCACCTCACCCCCTGAAGACCCACCAGGTGTTCTCCTGTTGTCGTAAGGATTTTTGGTAACACCAGTGACTTTATTGTATGTTTCCCAACACAAACATAGCTCAGGGGTGTTACTGACTAGCAAAGGAATGCCTCCAGCTAATCGTATTCTTCTCACTGCGTCAGCATCTTCAAGAGCTATTCGCGATCTTGACCTCTTCACTCCAGCCGAGTTGCTCATTCCTATTTCAACAAAAAAATTTCATTTCATTGGTTATCTCTTTTTTCATACTCTATTTATGAAACATCTTTACAGTCGAAGTTGCACTTTTATTACTGAACTATACTCCGAATGGAGTTTATTTTTATCTCTAAGACTCTATGACCAAAAACTGTAACCGCAAATAAAAAGTCTTTGTAAATTCTATATTTTATGTCTCACGAGACATAAAATACACAATTACCGAGTCATATAAGTTGTAAAGATTTTTTTTATCATGGCTAATATAAATTCTAAAAGAATGAATCATAAGAATTATAAACTGTTCGCACAGTTTTAAATAAATAAATAACTTACCCTGCACCCCAATGCTTTCTTTTACAGTAACTGGTACCCCAAGCAATGGTACACTTTTCTCAAACTCTTCTTCTGTTTTTTCTTCCGTCTTCAATATTTTATCGACCTCCCGTGCCTCCTTTAAAGCAACTTCAAATCTGTCCTCAACTATCGCGTTGATTACAGGATTTACTTCTCGACAGCGCGCTATATAAGCTGAAACTACCTCTTCGCTGGTTAACTGAAATGAGAGAAAACATATGTAGTTTACTTTAAAATACAATTAATTAATATTATATCTGTTATTTATTATTAATTTGAATTGAAATATTTACCTCATTTCTTCTTATTCTTCTTGTGAGTTCGGTGGCGGAGAGAAAAAGTATTTGGTTTGTAATCGGGGGACATCTTTTTGGTTTTTTTAGATTACGAAGTGCTGATATTGGTCCCAAAATACAAGCAACAAAAAAGAAAAATACTTTTATTATTCCTCTTGCTGCCGTCAGAAGTAATTCCTGAAATCAGTTTTAATTCTTTGAAATTATTTTTCAGTTGATAAAATTTAAATATTTACCTACCAAAACATTTCCGTAATTTAAATATTAGAGTATACGTTTTATGTGAAACCAGATTTTTCATGTTTATGCAAATTAGATATAAAATGTTAATTTTTATTCCTCCTTTGTTTCGAAAACTTACCGTATAATTAAAGTGAACTTCGGTGTAAAATATAGTTAAGAACGATTGCGCGACTTCCATTCTTTAGTTTCTATTTTAACAGTTCCTTGAGACGATTATGATTTCACTTTCGGTCACTTTACACGTGTGAAGAAAGTAAATATGGGTCTAAGTAAACTGAACTCTAACTCAAGACGAAATTAATTTTTTTCTTATCTCCCGGAAATAAAAATTATTTTTATAAGTTTAATTCATAATTAATCAAACTAATAAACACTTTAACTTTGACACTTTCGAAGAAACTTTTTTAAAAGTAATTAGTCTGTTTTTTTAAAGAAATTGTCACTTCACTTTCAATTAAACTTTGTATCGCACGAAAGTGAAGAAATAAAGATATATTTTTAAGATTGAAATCGGATAATTTTCTCCATTCGTGACATTTTGACTGACAAAAAGTGACTAAGCTCAATGCGTTGTGCGTTTGTACTTAAACGAACTGGACAGTTGCGAAAGGTAAACTTTTATTATTTACTCTAGTCGTAGAAGGAATTCAAATACTCAAGTACAACTGAAATCAGTCATCCAGGGAGATAGGCAACAGTTCAAAAAATAAAAAGATGATATTTTTTATAGGCACAATATCTACAGATTAAATCGAAACTTTTAATCACTTCAAATATTGATACTATATAAAAGTTCCCAAAGAAAAAAGTATTTTCCATAGTGAAAAAAACATTAAAGTTTGAACTTAAACAACTAAAGATCGAGATTATAATTGAAGAATTTTAATTTCTTTGAGAACCTTATACAAAAAATTTAATTTACTTCCTAAAAATGAATCTTGTCACTAAACATGTCTTCTTTTTGTTTGCTTAATAAAATTACTGCCCACGTGAAAACCATTATTCTTTTTCCTTATTCAAATATTTTTATGTTGGCCGAATAATGTCAAGGCTGGACAATCTGGATATATATGCGGACATTCCGGAATTGGTGGTATTGCTACCTATTTTATTTGTAAAATTAGCTAAAATTAAGCTTCAAATAAGTGTTTTTAAAGATTTTTTTATTGATGTTGAAAATTCAAAAAAAATTATTATTTATGAGTATTTCATGGAAATATTCAAGTATTAAGCATGACACTATTCTTGTCTTGAAAGAGACATACAAAACTCCGAGTTTAAAGTCTATATTGTGAAAAACGTTTTAACGATTCGTGTAAATATTATCCAAGGGAAACGTCTATATTTCTTGGAGAAATATAAAGTCGAAGGAACGACAAGAGAAATTAAAAACTATTGATTAATAAAGCAATAAGAGTAAAATGATGACTCCTTCAAGTCAATTTGAAGTTAAAATTTGTTTAATGAGTTGTTATGCTCAGTTGAAAATTTTTTTAGCTCGAAAATTATTTGATTAGCAAATAAATCGGTGAAAGAACTGCATTATTTGAATTAGTCAAATATCTTACTAACACAGATTTTTGTATCATTTTACTTGCATCATTTGTGCAAAATTCTAAGGGAATGTGGACACAAATAATAATTTGCTTCAAGTTTGATATAATTTATGCACTAATAGAGTCTTAAGTTGTAAAACCTGTCACACCCCGTTTAATGTGTTTGCATGCTAACATGAACTTATTATACAAGATTTTTTTTTTACAAAGAAAAAATCTCCTTGCTATATTTTTAATTAATGTGAGTGGTGAATCAACTCCCACATTTCTCATAATGATAGGGTGTAATCAACTTGTATAACGAAAGTCAACTGAAATTCTAAATAAAAATTTGAAAATTTCACATTTTAAAGCTTAATAATTTTAGTTCTTATAATAAAAGTATTGAGTCTATAACTACAAAGGTTGGTTGCTTTGAATTAAAAAAAAAAAAAACACTCACCATACTTCTTTATATAATACAGCCAAAAATAAACAATCTAAATATTTATATATTTTTTTCCTTTGTTGAAATCAAGTGGAAGTATCCAGTGTTTTGAAACTGTCATTATTTAATCTATGAAATATGTTTAAATATCATATTTACAAGAAAAGTTTTGTTAATTACTTACAAAAAACAAATAAAATCATTTTACAAAAAAGCGAGAATGTTGGAAGGGCGATTTTGGAAATATGTGACCAAAAAGAATTTCTATTTGATTGAATATCTGAACACGACGGACGATTTGTTCCGACTGGTACTTCGAACGAAAAGAAAATTGTATTCAACCGATCAAGTGAGGTGCAAGCAAATACGTGTCATATTAATTGTCAAGAGAATGCAAAGCCGTTATCTTGTTAGAGCAAAGGAACTGATTAAAGGTCAAGATTTATCGGATAAAAAAAATTACTTTGTTGAAAAAAAATTGTTTATCACATTTTTTTCTATTAAAAAAAATAAAGAATTAAAAATCCCAGATCAAAATCGAGTAATTTTAATGTATATTGAAATTAAAAATTTACTCAATTCCTGGTATAGTATAGAACTAAAAATACTTTTCTGAAACGTTCTCATTAATAATTTATGTTTTGAATACTGAAACTAGCAAAAATAATGCCGATTTAATTGGTATTTAAAAATACAGGTTTGAAAAACCTGTTAATGGATCACGCACGTCACCTTTGCAATCCAGATACAGTTTTCTGCATTCTTTCACCCGAAAGTCATTCAAGGGAGACGCACACGACGCACACTTGTGTTGCTTTTCCTCATATAAAAATGTAATTTTATCTGAAAACGATAAACAATAACGTATTTGGAATATTAATTTTAATTTGTCATTTTAAATAGATTAGTATTTTTATTTAATTACTTTAATTATAATTTGCTGATGATCTCTGCGGGATTCTTTAGAATAAATCTTATTCCAAAATACAATAATCTTCATGAGAGCAAAAATACATAAAAAGGATGTTGCAATTATCAAGTTTCAATAAAAGATATTGCGAAGTTAATTTGCGATATTTTGGCAACAAACTTGCTACATATAATAAGTTCTTTGTCACGAATATGCTGACGATTATTTATTCATATCAGATTCATTCAGATAAAAGAAAGAAAATAAATACATTTTTTGTTTCTTCTGCGATCGGCTTTTAAGCTGCATTTACACCTTTTAGGAAAATATTCTTCTTCTCACTCTACCATGTGACTATCCCATAAGTTTGTCCCATTCGCACATTTTCCACACATTTTACCCGGAAAATATGCGAATGAGACAAACTTATGGGATAGTCACATGGTAGAGTGAGAAGAACATTTTCCTAAAAGGTGTAAATGCAGCTTTATTCGCCTACCCAAAAAAAGTCCACAAATTATTTTTAAAAATATTTACTATCTCACCGAAATTCCAAAACGATGAATCTTCTTTTATTCCCTTCACTCGTAAATTAATGGTTTGCAGTTTGGAGATTTTATCTTGAAAGTGAACTCTCGATAGTTCAGAAAATTGGATCCAAGTGGCAAAAAATTTTATGCAATTATTATATCCTCTTATTCAAGTTCGGAAAAGTGCATTTGTTGTAATTTGTAATTGCGACGAAAACACAAAAAATTACTCTGTCGAAGATTTTTTTAATTTTACAGAAGAGTTTTTCTTTTTCGATCATCATGTGAATTTGAACATTTAGAAAATTGCTACAAAATAAATGAAAATTATACAAATATTGAAAATGAGAATCATATTAGTTATGAAGAATGCTTTGATTTATACTTGACTTGTTCAGAATGTTTTTAAATTTTCTATGGAATCTGCTCTTGTAATAATTCTTACAAATCAATGAAAACCAAGCGGTAATGTTTCGTTTGTATCCAATACTTCGACATTTCTGCAAGAGAAGGAACTAATTTTAAACAAAAATTTCCCCCCCCCCCCAAAAAAAAATTATAGAAAAAGGAATATTAATACCTAGTGTAACTAGTATTAATCTACAAAATTTATACATTACATCGAGCTTTCGTTTATTGAAAAAAATACTATTTACATTGCACAAATTTATCACTGACGAGGGAAATATGAATCTGCCGAAATACATTAATTTAGTGTTAAGATAGATATAGAAAACGTAAAAAATTCGGATTAAATAATAATTTTATGAAAAAAAAAAAAAAAAAAAAAAACCTTAAATAAAAGCTTGTGAACAAGCTTGTGTCCTTACATGATATTTATCAAATAATTATTTAATTTCAAAAAAAAGATTTAAGAAGCTTTTCAAAACTTATTAACTTCAAAACAAAAATCATTAGTTTGTTTCAAGCAAATAAACTTTGTATCGTATTCAGATGTAAATAAATCTTTTTCTGATTTTCTCCACCTATTGAATACTAATAACTTTTTTTCAAAATAGCGCTAAATTACGTACCTGTAGCGAACTTACTATTGACTTATCTACTATTTATGTAGTGTGCGTCGCATTTGGAGAATATGAAAATAATTTTTCAAAAAACTCTATGAGCGCAATATTTTTTCTGGATATATCATATGACTAAATTAATTTTAAGTACAGAATATAAGAGTTATTGGTATACGTGCCTATCAATAGCTTACATTCTTAGCCATTAAATCACTAATACTTTTCGCTCTTTTCCTATCCTTCGTCGAACTGTCTTAATTTATTTTATATGTATAGTGATTAATGAACCTAGAAAGGCCGTTCGCACAGGTATATTTTTATAATTTAGAGCGCTTTTAAATTTAGAAGCCTCTAAAATCTAACTCTGCAATTTGAACGCTTTTTACAAACATAACCAAAAAAAGGTTTTTTTTTAAATTTTAGAATGCATTACTTTACACTGTGGAAAATATGACGAAAAACGAAATTTTCGTTTAATCTAAAATTATCCTTTCAAAAGAGTACAGAGAATTTGTACAACTTCAAAATTCGATGTTTATAAATTTGTTTTTAATTTTTAAAATTTTTAATTACTCGTTTTTTAAAGTCTTCATTTTTCGTCACTGAAATTGTTTATCCATATTTGTTATAGAATTTTCATATTTTTACAGTGTAAATATTTCAATTGCACTGCCTGATCCAAAAAAATCGATTTTTTCTTCATTTTGAAAACTGTTTAAAACTTTTTTGTAAAAGGTAATGCAACTAATTGAAAGCCTAATTTTCCCTAGATTAAGTAACATATGAAGTTACCGTGGTCACAGCGTACATTTTATTATGAATTACTAATATGTAAATGGACCCATGATTATTCATTGTTCACAGAATTTGAACTATGGTCAAATCAAAAAAAGTCTCAGACTTCACAAATGAAAAACGTATAGTAAATCAGAGAGACTAAAATTCCAATATATATATATATTCCGTAAATCAGCTCACTCTTTTCGATATCTATTTATCAGTACGTACTATATATAAAATATCAATATTCCTCCAATTGGTTCCACCCAATCGGTACGAACAAATTCGGAAAATATCTGCAATTCGTTTTCAACAACTATTTCCTCCGATGACTTTATTCGCAAAAGCGAACCGAGTGATGACAATTAAATTTCATTGTTGATTAAAATTAGCGCTTTATGTATATGACATTATATATAGAATGCATTTTGAAAATTGTCTAAAAGCAGCTGAAAAAAAATTGCATTGCGTTGATTTACGCGTGTTTTATCATGTTCCGATATAAATTCCATTTACATCACCCAAACAATCAAAGAAGTCGAATCGACTTCACGAAAGTGAGCCTCAACACAGAAAAAAAAGAAGAGAAGTCTTTTTAAACCATTTGCTCTTCCTTTCCTGAATTAAAGTTCACTTTTTTTCGATATACCACGTAATATAAATTTTTCGAAAAAACACCGACGACGCGCTTAACGTTTATAAAAAGAGTATAATCGTTATCCTAGTTTTCGATACGTCGAGGCTACACGATAACAATAAAGTTATTAAATAATCGTTAATAGTACAGTAGCCTAATACCCTTACATACCAAGCGCGGTGCAATAATAAATTCCTAAAAACGAACTTTATACAGTTCAAATCGAAACACAAACTGTAACGATCTAACAATTTCTCATGAATATGCCTGGATTTTTGTAGCTACGACGTGCCGAGAATACAAAACAAGTTGTAAAACGATATGCTAGTCAAATCGAACGCTCGTGGACAATTCAGTGACTCTATGAGTTGAAATAATAAAATATAAAATTACATTTTTACGTATAATCAAGTACAAACGAGCTTGCGACGTTAAGGCAGAGTTTATTGGAAAGAAAATCGTTCCAGAAAAGAAAAATTTAACAGAATTCTCAGACGCTCTTTCGATATCTTCATTAGTGTTGCGACTGCTTAGAAATTTTGTTTTCACACACAATCTCGTTTCTACGCTGCTACAATTTTTAATTAGAAACTGTAAAAAAAAGCACGTAAGTGCTTCGAAGCAGATCTATTGCCAAATTATGATTCGTAAATGAAGAGAAAAAACACAAAAACTGGTAAACTATGTACTTTACGATTTGGAACTAGAGCTGCGTAAATTCGGTTAATAAAATGATGTGTATGTAATTATACGGTGATTATTAGCGGAAACAGCACAGATGAGATTCTTTGGAAAAGTTTCACAGTATTTCGGTTCAGCAAAGGGTGCGTTCATCGCGCTTCCTTCGCGGTAAGTTTGTCTATCAATTCTTGAAGAGGTGCCAGCTCTCTTCGCTCGATGAGATTGAATTCCTGCAATACAAAATAAAAGGGATATTATAGGTTTCTATCCAATTATGATATTTATCCAACACCCTTAAGTTGCAGTTTGCAACTGCAGAATTAGACTCACCTGCACAAAAAATATAAAATGCTTGAATGACGTATTTAAATGCGCTTCTTCGCCAAGTTGAACAACCTCGCTGAAATGCTGATGATAGATGTGTGCGTAGACTCTAAAAAGTCGCTTCAATATTGTCTTCGCGATCGAAAGAAAATTCTTCGGAAAAGGTACTCCTGCAAAAGAACACCACATTATAGAAATTCTGGCATTAATGATTACCTATCAATACAGCTTGACTCAGTCTAAAAATCTCTTACCAATTTTAGAAGGAAAAAGGGTTTCATCGTCTAGTTGATCTTGCACCCACGTCATCAAATAGTCGATGTACTTGGGTGCTGAACACTTTATTGGTTTTTTCACAGTGTGACCATCTGCCCAATGGTATTCGTATTTTGGTCCCGCCGACATGATTGGACAACTTTCTTCTGTGCAGAATTCTGTGATTGTGCCATACAACATGTTGATTTGATTGAAAAAATCAACAGCTACAAGAAATAAAAAAGTATTTTTTAATATTTGAGTAACACGCAAGGCTAAAGAATAAAAGGTAATTAATAAAGAATAATATATTCTCTCTGATGAGAATGTAAAAATGTAAAATGGAACTTACTGTTGACGGCGACCCACTCATTTAGGTCTTCTCCTTCAGGGAGCATAACTGCAAGTCGCAGATTTCCTGAACCAAGTGTTGCTGCCGCATGTTTCATCAAGTCATATTGATGAGTCCCTTCCGGAATGTTTTTCTTCGGTTTAAAGGTTTTTGAAGAGCGGCTTCCACTTTAAAAAGAATTATTTATAATTAATTGAGAGGTTCTACAGTGCCAAATACATATGTGTAATAAATTTAAGTATAACTGAGCACTGCTTCAAATAATTACAATTATTTTATCTCATAAAAAACTACTTGAAATATCCCGGGTAAATATTGTATATTAGAAACTACTTTTATTATCCAATAAATTAAAGTCATTCGTTAGAAATATCCTTACATTTTATGTCTCGACTAACGAGGTGCTCATATATACTTTAATGAACATTCTTATTACATACTTTAATTTATGTTATTTTATTTTAATCGTGTGCGATATTCGTACAGTGGATATATCTCGATATAAATGAACAGTGAATATGCACATGTAGACAGCTTACAAGCATAAATATTAATTTATATTCAGAACACAAAATGCTATGTGGGTACAATACATACATACAGAAGACGAACAATAGAACAATTAATACGGTAAAAGCTACAAAAATATGGAACAGTCTTATAAATAAAAAGTATTTAAAAAACTCTTCAATTTATTGCTTAAAAAATAATTTTATGTATAATAAATTTTAATGTTTTACTTTGTTGTCGAGCGCACTTTGTTCCAATAATCGAAGGCTTAGGCCACAGGAAATTATACATTAAAAATAAAAAGAAAAGGAGTAAGAGGAAGATTTATTAAAAAAGATAAAACTATTGGAAAAATTAAGAGAAATTTTGTAAAAAGGAAAAGATCAAAAGTGAAAGACGTATTGCGTAAAAAAGGAAAGTTAGATGACTTACAATCGGACCTTTCCATATAAAGATTAAAACTATATTACGGATGCGTTGCACACATTTTTTTTTGTTTACAAAAAGGAAATCTAATAGATTGCTAGCATTTTTTTCAAAAATATATATTTACAATATTTTTGGATATTTTGAGCTTTAAAAATGTAATTAAAGACATTTGATGTTATATGTCTAAAAAGAAAGCTTATTGAAAAGTAAAAAATTTGATAAATATACTGTCCAGCTTTGCTTTCTTTTGCTAGAATGTTTAAAATTTTTTCCAGCTCTACTTCTATTTCGCCGAACCCGTACTGTGAATAATTCATTAATAAGCATTAAGTATGTAGGTGAGTAATGAGCGTAGGAGAGAGCGTAGTATTAAAGATATTTAAAATCTCGAAGAACATTAGAAATTTTTATAGATTATAAAGAAATTCTATTCTCAAATGTTTAAATTATGAAATGCTCGAAGTATATTCAGTATAAAAATAAAAAAAAAATAATAATAATAACAACAAAATAGTTCTACTCAACTTTTATATAGTCCTGTATCAAAAAAACCCGTTAAATTATTGTTATGATTCAAATTCCGACCGAATTTTAAATGAGTTTCAGGTTCTATTATCTTCGACTGTAATGTTCAAAACAAAAGTATCATTTCGTCTCGTTTCGAGTTCACAATGTAAACGGAAATAGGCTTCAATTTTGTTTCGGTTTCACAATATCAGATCTGAAAATAAAATTGCATAATTTCGTTTCTTTAAAATAGAGTTTTATTTTTATTCGGGAAAACCTGATTCACTTTTGAATTATTCTTCAACTTTTAAGAGTGAATTAAAAATGCAATCCTCTTGAATTTAAGAACCAGTAGTTTTTCTAAACCACAAGATGAATATTTAAAATATTTTAGAATAAAGCTGTCTATTGTAATGTCTGAACTTCTTTTCATTTTTCTTCAGATAAAATTTGAAACATGGCAATCATGGACTCATGAAAGATAGATTTCTCGTTACCCTTGAGCGATGATGTCACAATGTAATCAGAAATTGGGAAATAAAATCAACAACAGGAAAAGGGAGTGTTGAACACGTGCTGAACTAATTCAAAGATCTAACGAAACAAAAGAGCAAGACTATTCATTTAGTCATCAGTAAAAATAATTATAATTTAAATTTAACAATAGTATCAGTGAATCTTAAAATATTTCAATCAGAGATTGTTTATGATTCTTATTGTAGGATTCGTATTGCTTATGAGAGGTAGTGTCACAATTTAATCAGAAATTAGCACATTAACCTTGAAGACCATGAAAAAGAAAGTGTGAAACTAGTTTAAATTTTGAATAAAACTTGAATGGAATTTAAATTAATAAAGCCCTCTCCCTTTTACAATTACTAAACTAAGTTTAATAAAAAAAAATACTGCCTTTTTATTCCTTCAGGGTTAAATGAAAACTTTGAAAGCGTTATTTGTTATTTAACAAGAGAACTGTATCCAAGGATTAATAAAGCGAAACACGAAGGTGGGACAGAAAAGAAACAAGGTGACGTGGATAAAAAATAAATGGCACAAAACCTGTGAGGACATAGAAGACGAACGAGAAGCATTTATCGATTTTGGAGCGGTGCGTTTTATCGCACGACGACTGGAACAGCTGATTAGAATAACAACAACTCCGAGTTGCTCCGAGTCAATAGAATCCACGCAACAATTGGACTATCATCGTTTTATCACGGCTACATAAACAAAATCAAAACTGCATAAGTATCTGCACGTATTATTATACGTGCTTCCGATTCTATTTCTGGAGACGAGGATTGCGTTTTCTCCGGAATGATTCACAGGCATTCACAGTGATTCGTTCGCCTTCAGTTTGAGTCATTAATAAGATTACGCGACAGATGAAGGCGAATTGAGTCGAGAAATAAAAGCAACTAAAGTTGCTCACGAAAAAATGCGCGAAGAATAAAGTTCCGATAACTGTTCTGTTCGTTATTTCAAGGCGAGGAAACACGAAATGATTCAGTCTTTCGTACTGTTTCGTACAGGTCAAGAACCTGAATTGGCAGACCACTGCTCGGTACTTCGGAGTTGGAAGGAGAAGGGAGTGAAGAGCTGTATGAGTTTGGTTGTTCTGTCGTCGTTCTGTCAATCAGACGACAAGCGCGTCAATTAACGACAAATCTTGATTACGATTACTTTTCTTTTTTCCTCTTTCTTCCTTTTATATTCTTCAAATCTTGGCGATGAAAAAAAACCAGAAAACACAAAATATAAAAACAAAAGCAGGAGCGCGATTAAAGCAAATTTTCAATTTTCATTATTTGACTGGTTTCAACTAGTTTTGCAGCACAATGCAGTACACAGAAACACTGGTTCTCGGAGACTTTGGCCTTGTCTCGAGAGCTGAAAGAAAGTCGGTTAACAAACGGAAAACTCACAATAGGAAGCTCATCGTGCACCCGCGCTTGATCCGTCAACGAGCGTGAATCGAAGAGGCAGCTGCATAAAATCACACTGGAAGGCCGCGATCAACAAACCTCGGTGAGAAACTTTTGCGAGTACTGAATCAGTCGAGGGAGAGAGAGGCTAGGATATGCAGTTCCAGTAATCAACTTTCTTTGATTACGAATCCCTCGACGATGATACACACGCAGCATTCACATTCACCTCGCTGCCACTCCCGGTATTCTAGACACCTAGGCCAGGACTAGGCTAAAGTCACTCTTTTCTTTATGTACCAAGCAACTGACGTGAAAAACAATTATTTTAAGACTTTAATTCTATACAAATCAATTAAAATTATTCATTCTCAAAAGTGAACTATTTAAAATATATTTTTAACCACCTTGACGGTCGTTTTAGTGGAATTAATTATTATGCACATACACATATGTAAATCCCAAATGTCGTCTGCTGCCAGTGCTGCCACTCTATTAAAGTGTAAACCTGGTATAAACCCACGTGACATGGCGGGATTTGTAAATATAAATTGTTCACTTCATTGTAAAATGTATAATTTAATATCAAATTATATTTCTTTATATTAAAATATCAAGAAATATTTTATTTTGATATTGTACAATTTGAATAAGTTCAGAGATACACAGAATTATTTAAATATTTAAATTTATGCGATACTTTTATTATTTTTTTTGTAAAGTTGGTAAAACAACATTTATGTACATATATATATGTAACATTCGTGTCTTTTCGGCAAAATTCGGAACACGAAAGCCACCCCCACCTCCCCTACCAATTTGAAGGTCTGCACCGCCATTTTCCTAGTCACAGTTCACACAAACGCATTAAACGCGTTTTTGAAGATCAAAAAAAATCTTTTAATCAACGGTTAAATTACTATAAAAACTGCTGTTTCTGAACGCTGATTCAATTTTCCTTTCGAGGGAATATGTAAGTTATATTCTATTTGTTTATAATTGATTCACAGTTCGTTTCGCACGTTGTTAGCAAGAAAACCAACACGCCTAAGTTAGCTTCCTTTATTTATTCTTTTTCTCCCAAATTTGCAATTTTCTATGGTTCAAATTTCCAAAAGCATCCAATTTTGATATTATCTTGTGATTATTTCTTTCAAGCTACATATTTTTTGCAAAAATACTCTGAAATTCAAGTTTTCCCTGTTGCGTGCTCCAAAACGATTCTGCCTTGTCGGCGTCATTCGCGTCTTTTTTTTTTTACTTATATAAAGTTTTCTTACCATTCCGGTGAAAATGAAGCAAGTTTAGGGAATGAATGTGCTAAGAATGTTGGCATTTTTTGCCTTTAGAGTGAAAAAAAAACTTTTACTTTAGTCATCCTTCTGCAAACATAATTTCAGATTTGTAGTCTTGATTATACAAGGAAGAAGGAGCAATTTAAGTATTTTGATACATTATTCGTAAGAAATCAAGAGTTATTAATATTTATTAGTATATCCTTTCCTACCGTGATTTTTTTTTTAATTGTCAAACAATTTCTCCATTTTTAATAGTCAATTGTTTTCAATCTGACGTAAAGGAAGAGATTTCAAAATGCTTTATTCTCTTGCATTGAGGAAATCTCGTCAACTCTGATTTAATTCTTCAATATCAGAATTATTTCTAAAACACTACTTTCTTATTTTTCCGTCATTCTTAGAAAATGTCGAACGGCAGTGGCGATCACGACGAGGAAGGTTACGTCGTTAAGGTGAGGGGTTTGCCATGGTCTACTACCGTGGACGAAATTTTAAAATTCTTCGGAGACTGCAGTATTTCCCATGGAAAAGCTGGTATTCACATGACGATGTCCCGAGAAGGCCGCCCTAGTGGAGAGGCGTACATCGAAATGGACAGCGAAGAAGACATCGAAAAAGCTTGCAAAAGAGACAGAGATCACATGGGCCATCGTTATATCGAAGGTGACATTTATATTATTGGATTCTTAATTCTTTCATTTTATAAGTTCAAATTCATCCATAAAGATATTTTTATTAATTAATTTTATCACTACCACTGATTGAGGTAGGTACTTGATTTTCCTAACAGTTTTTATTCTCTTTTTAGTTTTCAAAGCTAAGCGAGGAGAAATGGAATGGGTAGTAAAAAGAAGCGGCTTGAACTTAGAAAATGTAATGGACGACGGATGCGTCAGGCTGCGAGGTCTGCCGTTCGGTTGTTCCAAAGAAGAAATAGCGCAGTTCTTCTCAGGTATGAAGCGCAATCTTCTAAATAATTTATTATCACAATTACATAAATAGGAATTTATATACTTTACATTTTAAAAGAAAAGTTTCAATGAAATTTCAATATTCTATTTTCCTTTTAATTGTTTAAGTTTTTATATTAATTTGAATTTATGGAGTAACTGTGAAAAGATAATTATCGGAGGGGTTTAATGCTTTTGATGGCTAGAGCACGATTGGTATTTTGAAATTATTTAACTTTCTTTTTATAAATAATAAAATGCCTTTTATTATCATAATTTACAAAGTACAAGTCTTCTGTTTTGAAACCTAAATCTTCATTGTCTCCAATCAAATTGTTGGTCTAATACTCAATAGTTTTTAGTTCAGCAAAAATAATGTGTCATTAAATGTTTTACTTATGTGCAGTCATCTTACAAACATAGATTTTCGTTTAGCATTTGCGAAATTATCAATATTGAAAGTCCCCTTTTTATTGTAAGCAGCTGAACTTAAGCTTACATCCATCGTGAGCATTCCCTCCGTTTTTTTTGCAAGTTTATTAAATTGCAGTTTATTAATAAAAGAAAATTCCAAATTATAAAATTATTCCATTTTTAAATAACTCTTGACTCGAGAGTATTGAAGAAAGTGTCTGACAAAAAAAGTAAAATCGAACGTTTTTCTTTTTTAATGGTATGTGTTACTTACCATATGAATAAATATAGATAACCTGTTTTTTTTTTTCACAATTTTTACTGTTTGAAAAAAATAATAGTGCACAGACGTAAAGAATGTGAATATGGAAGTCTGTGAGCTATTATTTTTTTGAAAAAGTATAAATTGTGAGAAAAAAAAACGGGCTATTTAAATTTGCTCATATGGTAATTACCTCATACACTTAATAATATTGTATCAGATTGTATTATAATTTATTCTTTTTAGTCAAATGGACTTTATTATGAGATAGCAAATATAAGATAACGTTTGAAAAATGGAAATTTTACTTTGTTTGGCAGATGCTTGAGCTAACGATTTGCAATAAAAATAAGTAAAGTTGGTTCAAATCAAAGAATTTGGAGAGAAAAGAAAGAATTTATAACAAATGAGAATTCGTTTCTTTAATTTCGCTTTATAAGGGATTTAATATGCTGAACGATATTCTAACATATAATGGGCGTTACGCTACAATGTCGTTGTTTGATTATGTGTGGGTCAGGGTTGGAGATATTGCCGAACGGGATTTCGCTACCAACAGACTTCACGGGCCGCAGTACTGGGGAGGCTTACGTTCAGTTTGTTAACAAAGATGTTGCGGAGCGCGCTCTGCAGAAACACAAGGAAAAGATAGGACACAGGTGGGGCACTGATGCTAGCTGGGTTTGGGTATACTTATGATTTTTCAATATCATTTTACGATTGTAGTATACATAGGATTATGAATTCCGTTTATCATTAGAGGGACAGAGTTCTTTTTTTTTGCTAAGGTAAAGGCAAATGCCAAACAGGTCTTTTCTCCAGAAGGAAAAGAAATGTGCCAACTATGACATGTCACCGATATTGTAGGTTTCAAAATTAATTTTACTTTCTCATTTCTTCCTTTTCCATTTTGATTATTTCAATTGGTCGCTTCATACAATTTTTATTAAGAAGATTTCTAGTTCTGACAGAGTTGGGTGACTTTTCTCATGTAAATATTTCAATTTTTCCTGGATTTTATTGTTTCAAACTCCCAACTCTGGCTGAATTATTTCCAGAATTTAAATACGAAAATATATAT